>JARHVA010007034.1:220000-327500 GCA_037957365.1 Torreya grandis
TAAGATTTAGATTTGAGAGATAAATGAGAATAGGAACATAGGACTATGATGGAATAAATGAGAACAACCAAGATCTACAAATCAAATTTTGGAGGGAGCTTAAAACCCTAGGATATTATAGGAAAAATAAACCCTAAGTTTTATATGTTTATACAACATAAGGATTCACCAATAGGTTTTAATTGAATGTGGCATAATGGAAAATAATCTACATATAATAAGATAAAATAAGGGCACAATGGAATCTAAGATAATATAATCAATAAAAATATTCATAAACCTTGGTCTCTTAAAATAGAGTAATAAAAGTGAAATTTGATAAATTAATAAGCAATAGTAATGAAAAATGGGAATAAAAAGACAAAAACTAACACACCTAAGCACTGTAGTTAAATTTTTAAACTTGACATAGAGTCTAGGACTGGCATAAAATATCCTATGATTATGATAAAGGATATAATTAAATACCAATTTTTACCCTCTATTTTTATTTTGAATCTTATATATAGCTATGAACTTTGATAATTTTTATGTTCATTAAATTCTCAAGGTTATTCAATAAAGATAAATGATTAAGATCTTGGCTTTAATTTGATGAATGATGTGAAAAACTTACCTAAACATTATCCTCTTTTTTATATATTTAATTTTACATAATGACACATTAATATATAATGTATAAGAGTGATTTATCCCTCCCTCTTATGAATTGTAGTTACATATCGTGCATGTAGTAGAATTAGGTCTCAATGTAGTTCTAGTGATAATGAGTGTTCCCAACCCAATGAGATATAGGACTTCACATCCTCTATTTAAATAATATAATTAAAATTTATGCCTTTATAGGAGCTTATTTTTATATAAGATGTGATGGAAAAATACATATAATTATGGTGATGTAGGCTCCTTAACAAGTGTGCAATAGATAGATTCATTATGTATTTCAATAATTTGACATCAAAAGGATATGAGAAGATAAGGTCCCTAAATGAATTAGGATTGATTTGTATATATAAGACTCCCTAGGACACTTTGAACATAATTTTACCTCTAAAAATAGTGATAAGTGGTAATAAAGGCATGAATAATTAGGATAATTCAAAAAAAGACTAATAAAATAAAAATATGAAAATTATTAGAACACCTATTATGACATAGTTAGAATTAACAAACTATAAAAAGGATCAAAATAAAGGTAAAAATAAACATATGATGATTTAATGGGATATTGGTGATTTAGACTAATATATAGGAGGTGTTTGTGAGTAAATATAGATGTTTCAAGTCCATGAAGAGTCTAATGCGATTAAAAATTGTCTAAATGTAGTAAAATGTACACAAATGGTCCAAGTGTGGTGTAGACACCCAAATTTTATACAAATCCATTTTACATAGAATATTTTACCCATTTTTTAATATTTGGTTCACTTATGTATTTTTATCCACTTTTAGGCCAATTCATAACCAACATTAGTCTCCCTTAGGTCCCTAACCTTCTAGATGTATTTGGTATACTTCCATTTCAATTTTTCATAGTTATCTACATATCTTTCAATTTTATTACATGAATTATATACATTTATCTCCTATGGGATAGATTCATTGATGGTATTTATTTTGATAAATCTACCCACTCTGTGTGTTTTAATACCAAATTTTTCCCCTTTATTTTTTTAGGTCTTTCCACCTTGGCCTGATTTCTAAAAAGAATGATGAATAGATCACTATAAGCCACATAATGTTAGGTGTTGACAAAAAATAACATAATAAAAAGAGATATATATATATAAAATAAAGGTTTGTAAATTGATTTGAAAAAAATGTAGTAAATATCATATATTACATCCAAACTTCATCTATGTTGTTATAAATGAGAAGCCTTGAATTTATAGGCAATGACAAATAAGGAACAAGGCATCCTAACCAATGTGAGATAAATTAAAAATATGAAAAATACAAAAGTACCTATTACACATGAGTAACCTACTCTAACACCCCACCTCAATTGAATCTAGGGGATAAACATACCCAAAAATAAATTGGCATATCCACAATATGAGTACTAGAATCAAGGCTTGATTAGGTACTCATGTACCAAATATCCATGAATTTGATAAAGAGAGAAAATGTGTAGGAAACAAAACAATCCCAAAAATTATTTAAAATAAGGAAGGAAGAATTTCATATGCAATCCCTCAAGGATAAATTTCATCAATACTAAAACTATCAATAGTCCAATTTAAGATCACAAGATGACTAGTGTTGATGTCAAGATCCTTGGATAGAATACTTTAGAAGATCCATCTACATATAATAATGTTTATTGCTTTTGAAAAAGGAGGAACACAAATGGTGTATTATAAGTCTACCCATTACACAATGGATGATGAAGGAGGCAACAACACAAATATCTATAAATCACATCCAAATCTGAAGTGTGGCATAGGTCTAGAAAGATTATGTACAATAACTAGATGTAATTCCATGATATAACATTCACTAAAATAATTTAAATGTCTATATGAAGTGAAACATAATGATTAAAAAGTGTACTCTCACTAGAACTAGTAGAGTCATCTAAAGGCATAATCTATGGGGGCTCAACATCTTGCATAGGGACAAAGGTATATTTTACAAATATACATCGCAAGTTTGGTAGAAACTCATCCCATAAAGGTAGCTTGACAAAAATAAGATAAATTTCCATCAATAATGTGTCATCAAAAGAAACTATAGTAGGAAGAGAGAGTACATCATCAAAATAGAAAACATCAATGATAGGAGGATAAAGAGATGGAGAAGCATCATCTATGTCACCATCAAAATATAAATCCTCACTAATAGGAGGATAATTAAGAGAAATAGGATGTGGAGTAAGAGAGGGTTTATAAAACCTAAAGGGATAAATATCCTCCTCAAATAAGGCTAAAATAAAATACCAAACTTCCTCTAGTGATGTGTCATCTATAATATGAATGTTCAATCTATCTAAAACATGGATGTGAATCAAGCGAATAGCCTCATCTTGAATATATGAAATCTAGGTAATATCTTCCTCGTCTATGAATTTCAGAAGGTCACTAATTACCATTATCCAACAACCTTTCATTTAAAGGTATCTATTCATTTTTATTTTCCAAATAGTGTAATTTGAGGTGTTTTGGGGATTCATTATTGAAATACAATAAAAAAATTGGGAAGAATAAATAATGACTCCCTAAAATAATAACTCCTAATTCAAAGAATGACACAAACTAAATAAACCCACAAAATGTGTAAGCCCCACACAAAATTTAGTAGTTTATAGTTGAGTGTGTTTTACAAGATAAATGAACCCAATAGATCTAAAATCAAAAAACATACACCTTTGAAAAAATAGAACTCAATTTTGAGTCATAGTTCACAAGTTATAGCTTTTAAAAGTTTCTCATGATTAAAATGGGTCAAAAATAAAATTACACCAAAAAATATTAAATCATTGGATAAAATTAAATTATTTATACCATATGTGAAAAAAGTGGATTTGAAGAAAACTTTTAGCAAAGGAAAAGAACAATATTCCACATAGATCAATCTTCCACGTTAATTTTTCACTTTAAAAACAAGATCTATTTTTTTCCTTCATTTCATATAATTTTTTTTATAAAAATAGATTTTCAAGGGAAAATTTAGAGCAACATATATCCTTGTATAATAATTGGAATCCTTATTATGACACTTTCTAGAAACTTTTGAAATTCTTCTTTGCAGTAGTAAAATAATTTTATGAATCAAACACCTATGTGAGGAGAAAATTGATCTACAAGATAATCATGATTATTTGAAAAAAATATATAATTTCTTCAAAAAACATATATATGGTCAATACAATAGAGAGAATGTCAATATGTAAACTAGGGGCACTGAGGATGTAAATCTTGATAATGAGAAGAAAGTTGTATATATACAAAAATATTTATAATAAAAAACTTGTAAATGGATGGCTGCAATACCTACCACTCTAATACCATGAAAAGAATGATGACTAGATAATTCCAAGCCATATAATATTAGGTGTTGACAAACAATAGAATAATAAAAAGAGAGATCTATAAAACAAAAGGTTACAAACTGATATGTGGAACATAGTATTAATTATCATAAATTATATCTAAACTTCTTCTATGTTGTTACAAATGATAATCCTTTCATATATAGGCAAATACAAAAGAGGAAAAAATCATCCTAACCAATGTGGCATAAATCCAAAATTAAAAAAAAACATTAAAAAACACCTAGTAATCATGAGTAACCCACTCTAATAATTTCTTGTGCCTTTTATTTCACATATGCCTACTTTTTATCACTAATATATTCATTTTGAATGATTTCAAGAATTGAGGAAGTTTAGATTCAACCTTTCATTTAATTGCTTTTAGTTTTTATAAATAATTTACAAGTAAAATATTATGTGTAATTGACACTATATTGTATCTCATCTATGATGCAACTTGTATTGATTTTGTGCTAAAAAAACTCAGTTTGAAAAATAAAAATAAAATTAGTGTGGTAGGTTATGTATTTAGGTTTAATTAATTTGTCTAAATTTATATCTCATAACACATTATGGATGAGAGGATACCACATGACATGATCTAAGATGACATTAATTATGCAACACAAATACAAATATTGAGATAAAGATAGATATAGGTCAATTCATAATTTGAATTTATATTAGGTCTTTGTTTTCATTTTTTAGTTTTATTAATTCATTATGAAATATATTAAATTTTATTTTAATGTTGTTACGTTAGTAGTTTACAAATAATAGAGGGTCTATAAAAAAATTCATCATCTTCTTTCTATTTTTTAACACTAGAGTTTAGGGATTTGCTTTCAAATTTTTTAATTGTTACAAGGATTTAGGAATTGTGCTTATAATTTTGAATTTATAGGTTTAAGTAAAGTTGATTTGGAATTTATGAATTATATACCAATAATGATTTTTTCAAATCATACATATTTTTTTAATGGAAGAAATTACTAAAATTAACTATAAATATCATTATAGGTTTACAAAAATTATGTCTATGAGCCCTAAGGAAGTATGATTTTTTAAATTTATTTTGGCATCATCTTATAAGGAAAATCCATGAAAAAAACCTAAAAAATCCTAAGAATAACACATTTAAATAAACACTTAAAAACCCATAGGAAAACAATATTACAAAAGAAACCCTAAAAATATCTAAAAACACTAGGAATAAAACCCTTAAAAACCTATTTGAACTTTTAAAAACCATAGGGGCTATATGAGCAACAACTATGTGAGTTGCACATCAGTAGAGGGATTTCATGAGTTTTGCATGGTCTCTATCATAGGGATTTCAGGAGGCAGATTCTTGGACTAAGATACATCAAGTGATAAGTACTATGGAATGATCTTGTGACTATAGACTAGTTAACATGGGTAGAGAGAGCTAAGTTAAGAAAATAGATCAATGTTTTTAAGTTTTCAACTTTTTAATTTTTAAAAGATAAATTTATTACACACATTTTCATTGATACTTGGGACTCATTAATATATATTTTAACCCATAAAAATTTAGTGGAATCCTTGATCCTAATATATTATCCACATAATTGTTTGATCCTACAACTTCATGACTAGTCTAAGCTCATTAAGATACAAATTGGTTGTGATCGATATCTAAACATGTTTGATGGAAATATCATTTTTTTCCATTTCAATGATTTTTTATCAAACATATTTATATTTTATATAACTTAAACACTAATATGTAAGATTCATAAAACTTATTATCAACCTTAAATTTATAAAAAAAAATGGAGGTCACATGGTAATTTCCTCATTTTTTTCTGGATTTGTCAGTTTTAGTGTAAATGGAAAAACAAAATTATAGGCACTCAATTTTGTCAAATTTTTATTTTTTACTAATTAATCCTTAATAAAAAGTATCATTTTATAATTATTGGTTCTTATATTTCCATGATATTTACCATGAATCTATGGGGAATAATACTTGTGTCTGCTTAAATACTAGGGTCACATTTAGGCCATACCAGTTTTCCTTTCCTTGCTTTTCCATTAAGGGGCACCATACCCTGTCTCCTTATGTTAACAATATGATACATATTTTACACATTTATATAATTAATTAGGGCATATTAATTACCCCTAAAATTATCATATTTATAATTATATCATTTTATTTATACTATATGGTTATTTATAGACATACTTTTCCATCTCTCATATTGCCACTATGATGAGGAAAATTGTTGCCCTCATATTTTTCAAGATTTTCACCCTAATATGATGACACACACATTTATATTGAGATTTTTGTGATGATAATTTATGATGGTTATGTTTTCTAAATATTTATATAATATATTATATGATGGATACAAGAAATTTATATTATTTTCATGCATTTTTATGCTTTGGCTAAATACATTTTATATATCATAGTAAATTTGAATATTTATTTTGAGATGAGTGATTGCAACACAAAGTTTTCAATCCCTCACCTCAAAAGGAGGACACATGTCAATATTTTTTAGTTTTCATGATGGATAAAGAAATATTGAGTGAAATTGAGCCAACATAGTGCACTAAAAATGGTCCATTTGTCTACTTCATTGATCAAGAAATGGACTGGGTTGAAATAACTCCTAAATATTTCTCATAAAAATAGTTTTTTATTTTTTTCTTGTAAATAATAATGACATTGATACCACCAGGTGTAGTGATTACTATGCTTCCCTTTTTAATTTACATTTTCACATTGATTTGCATTTCATACGTGTTACAATTGGCCCTTATTTTTAGCTATGTATGCTTTATAGTATACATAAAATCCATGTGGATAGAGACAACCTCGAGCATCATTTGATTTATGCTTCCTTCCTTAGGTAAGTCAAGATATATACTTCAATTATTTATTTTCATGAATGCCTTCACTTACATATGAAAATAAAAGTATGGGAATTATGTAGATACCCAAGTTTAATACATGTCCCTTTTCCATAGCATCCTTGAATTATTTTTACACACTTGATCCACTTGTCTATATTTGGCCATTTTTAATACAATTCCTACCCCACATTATCCTCTCTTAGGCACCTAACCTTCTAAATTTCTTTTTTATTCATCTAATTTAGATATTAAGCCTTATTTGAATATGTTTTTATCTAGTTTCACCCTTTATGTGCATCTATCTCTCTTAGGACATATTTATAGACCATATGTATGCCATTAAATCTATCTTATGGATTTAGTGCCACCAAATATATACCCTTTATTATTATGGGTCTTTCCACCTTGTTTATTGTATGTATGTAATTATTACTAATAAATTTATAAGAATAGATGGTGAAATTTACAAAATTTTAAAGTCATTCAATGATTAAAATCATTTTATACACCTAAGAAGGAACCTATACATTAAGCCACCATTGGCCTTTCTTACTTCAATTTATTGTGGCATCATCTAGTTGTAACAAAAGAGGGTTAATTGAATCTTTTTGTAATTACATCATTTATTTTTAGGTAAGAGAAGGTTGGAACCATTTATTGGCATTCAATTTAAACTATAAATGAACAATGTGGGATTTTATTATAGTATGTGGGTCACATAGTTGCATCTACTCATCATATTTTACAACCCAACTACTTCTATTATTTCTCCTTTGCATGTTTATTGTGCCAAATTATGTAAATATAATTTTAATTCATTAATTAATGAATTCAAAACATAAATTAAAAAATCATAAACACAAGATTGTATCACATCAACAGGTGAATATACCAAAAAGAATAAAAAATCCAAAAATATGCACAGTAAAATTTTGTCACCCAACAATAGACTTGTTTATCACATAGGAACATTTACAAATTTGATTGATAAAGACTCATTAGAAATGCCAAATCCATCCTTACATAGTTAATAATTCAAATTATATATATATATATATTAATCATTCCTTCCATCCTAAGTCTACACATTTAGAATTCCTAAATTTTGTTAAGGTGTGATTGTTTCATTTCTTTTACTTTTTAAATTTTTAATTATTTATCAGATTAATTTCAATTTCAATTTATTATCATTATCAACCACTAGAGTAGATTTAATTCACTATTTTAGACTATTATATTCTATACCTACCTTTTTCCTATTATTTTAACCATACAATAATTTCATTTTACCCTAGTGTCACATTTTGGTAAAATGTTTTAGTGAACCCATTATTTTTTTATTTTTTATTTTAAAGTGCATTTTAATTAATAAAATAATACATAATACATATAAAATCATAAAAAAAAAACATTGGTATAAAATTCACACCCCAAAAACATAATCAAATTGAGCTAAAATAAGCATTGAGAGAAAACCAAATTCCATAAAAGGCCACCTCGTGGCCATCATACCCAAGGTTAAAATAAATCAAGTAAAAATCAACCAAAAAAGGATAAATAAAATAAATAAAAAGTAACATATCAATTAGTTTTAACAAACATGGGAGTAAGTAGAGATAGAGGAGGTGGATAATCCTAAGGATTTCCTCCTCATCCCATTGAAAAGGGGGCCTTCATAAACCAATTCATGATACCAACCATGAGTGTGATAATTATCTTTAGTGACATAATGTTTCTTAGTTATAGGATCATACCTAGAGGGTGAAATAGTGAGAACTATCCATGGGAACTTGTCATGTGGAGGAGGACTCCATATTCCCTTATAACCATTAGACCTATGAGATCCATGATATTGAGATGAATAGCAAGGGTGAGGAGAGGAAATCCTCTAGATCCTATATCACCAATTGTGATAACATTTATGTATAACCCCATGACCATGGCCATAAGGGGGAGTGGTTGTAGGTAGGATTTGAAGGCTTATGACTGATTACACAAGGAATATTCCCCTAATGGTCCAGGTGGATATACAAATAGTGGATCTAAATATTAACATTATCCATCTGAATCTAGATCTAGAGGGTAATATTAGATATCAAAACATCTTTATTAGTTATACAAAAACTTTTATCCATAACTTCATGATTAAAACTTTCTTTATTTCTAGATTTCCAAATTTATAAAAGAATAGCGGTATGAAAATTATTCTAGAATCTATTGTATCTTGCATGGAATAAGGTGGAGTCCTCTAGGAGATCCATATTTGATGTGAACATTTTAGGCCTAAATTGATTGAAGTGGGTATCAATCCATCTCCAAGCCAACTGAGCATGAGGGTAGAACAAAAAGAGGCATTTGAGGGAATTTGGTGGTGATAGGTAGGGTAGATAAGATTTTAGACCTCAATGTGCTTGATTTGGTCACCCATAGACAAAACATGTTAAATAATACACCAAAGTAAATGATATTTTTTGGGTTTAATGAAATCTAACCAAATGTTATCAAGCCTTCTAACCTAGACATGGTGAAGAGATATAATATTCCAATGATGATTGAGGGTTTCAGTGTCAATATGCTAAGGGGATAAAATATTATACCCAAGTTAAGGAGATTAGTGGATAAATATCATATCCATAGGCAAAGAACCATATTTACAGCATGGTGTGAGAGAGGTAAGACCAATTTTGTGTAGATATTCATTAGGAATGGAATTAAATAACTCAAAAATAGATTATGCATCTTCATTATTAAGATTAATCTTAGACTTCACAATATTCCATAGAATCCCCTCTTAAATAATCTTATAGAAATTATCCAAAATTAATTGGATACCAATTTTAAAAATACTTAAACATTTGATACAAGGGATCATGAAAAAGGTAAAATTATGGAAATTTAGCATTGGAGATGACCAAAGAATTTGATCATTAAGTGAGATACTACTTCAAAACCATACCCCCACCCAAATGAGGTGTAGTTTGATCTTCCCCCAAGCCTTCTAGATGTTTTGAACAATGATAGTGCCCCTAATTTAATAAAAACAAAGATAATGAGAATGTTATGTAGACCAATCCCTTGCTAGGCCTTTCAACCAAGAAGTAAGCCTTGAGAGATGTAGTACCATAGTATAATTTTTTAGGATTCATCAACTTCCAAGCTTATAATAATACATTCAACACTAAGATCAACCCCTTAGATTTTAATGTTAATGATCTCAAGACCACCAACTTCTTTAGGTTGACAAAAAATGGCATAGGAGACTCTGTGAAAACCATGGTGGCCTTTGGAATTGGCCCATATAAATTCTCTTAAATTTTTCTTGAGATTATCATAAAAAGCCTTAGAAGGAGCCTAAAAAGATGAGTATTAAACATGAGTAGTAGTTAACACCTTATAAAAAATATAAATCTTCCCAACTAGAGTAAAGGGTTTGGTGATCTAGAAATAAATTGTATTCTTAACCCTTTGAAACACATAATACCATAACTCAATGGTCGTGGCTCTAAAAGTAAAGGGAATGTCTAAGAACTTAAAATAAAATCGAGGAAGAATCCATTACCATTAGTATTCCTTATACCAAGGAGGTTTGGGAGAGAGGGATTGGTGATAACACTAAGTCTTCTACCATTGGATAGAAGACTAAAAAGTGAGGCAAAAAGTGTTTAGGTAATCCATGTCATGTTTAACAAAGCCCTCTTCCTCCTAAAGAGTGAGGAATGAGTCATCAACAAAGTTCTCGTTAATCAACTAAAGGTTTAAATTATATAGAGAGATATCCTTTACCAAACCCTTGGAAGAATAATTATTCAAAATATAAATAAAACCCTCAGTAGTAAAAACATAAATACAAGGAGCTAAAGGTCACCCTTGTTTGATAGATATATTAAGCTTAAAAAATTGATATTGAGAACCATTGATAGTAATACAAGAATCAACATCTTGAAAAATTATATTAAATGTTTTCACAAACTTTGGGCCAAAATAAAGAGCCTAAATCATATATATAATGAAATTTCATTCAATTTGATCATAAGGTTTTTCAAAATCAATCTTGATGAATAACTCCTTTTGGTTGGACATCTTATCCCATTTCATACCTTCCCAAACAATATGTCAAATTTATATATGTACTAAATAAACCTAGTTTTCTTTATTCTAAGGGAAAGAGCTTTTGGATATAATTTTATAGGATACATTAAGAAGATACATATGCCTCCAATTGGTGATAACCTTAGGGTCCCCATTTTTAGGAATGAATGATACATTACCTTGACTAGTTAGAGGTACCAAAGAGTTTGATAAAATAGCTTTAGAATAAACTTTATGGATATCAAATCCAATAATATCCCAAAGAGTTTGGAATTAATCACAAGGAAACCCATCAACTTGTAGGGATTTATCAGTGGCCATATAAAAATATCTTCCTTAATATCACTCAAGCTAAGGGGTATACCACATAAAATTATATGGGATTAAAAGAGTTTACATGAGAAAACTCATAGGCACTAAGAAAGAGAAACTACATGAGTAGGAGAGGTGGGATTAGTAGCAAACACACCATGATACTGATGCATAAAATATTTAAATATATTAGGTAATTTAGTAAATATATCTTAAGCACATCTAATGGCTTTGATTTTGTCCACAGCTTATTTAAATTGGAGGAGAGAAAATAACTATTTGGTCACTTTATTTCAAAATTTTAGACAATGCATCCTTACTCTAATTTGTGCTCCTTTATCCTTGTAAGCCTTGGCCATTTGGATTTTATGTATCCACATGGATTATTTATCCTTAAGAAGAGGGATAAAAGTCAATTCTTTAAAATATTATGAAACTCTAAGGTATTAATGGTTTGTATCATGATGTATACACTTTTAACATGTTTTAGCTTGATTTTCATATATCTGAAGAAAATCATTGGTGAGATTTGTTGTATCATCCAACCAATCAATCCATCTAATATCACTTATGAGTCTAATAACTAGGTTCAAAATTTTAATTATATACACAACCCTCTTCTCATGCTTGAGATGGGTATTATTAAGGTAAAACTAATAATTATGGCATTTGATTAGGGGGTTGACAGTGATTAATATCAAAAAATCCTAGTTTGTTATGCACGTAAAACCACTCATTGTGTTCCCTTACATACCACTACATGGGAAGGTGTCCTTATTTATCTTTAGTGGACTCAACCATGTTGAAATACTTATAGAGGATCTAGTGGGCATCTAAAAGGGAATATGATAACCATATCTAGAATAAGGTACATTTCATAACATCATTTGATGCATATAGGTTGATAAGGCTAATGATGTGACTATCAAAGTCAAAAAGAGTCCATATCACTCAATGGGTGGGGTCAAAATTCTTAGAAATAATAAAAATTGAGAAAGATCAAGTGTCAAAAGGGTGATAACACCACCCCAATCAAAATCATGATAAGTGGCCTAACAAAGGACCCTAGGCTAGATAGTATGATCATTAGGCTAAAGGAGAAAATTATAGATTTTGACTTCTTACATGCAAGAAATTTTCATTTTAAATAAATTTTGAAAACTATTATTGACCATATACTTATGTTCCATTTAGTGAGACCTCTAACATTACATTAATATACATTCATTAAGAACCATCAAGATTCATATCATTTCCCTTTATGAGGTTTTATAGGGATGAAAATCGATTGAAAGTTGATCAATGAAGGGAAAATCATCCAAAATTGAAGGGTTGCCTCTTGTTTGGAACATATTCCTCATATAAAAAATTTGAAGGGATGTGATAGCACCATAGAATAACCTTGTGGTTGAGAGTCACAAGACTAAGCTTAGAGTCTAAAATAATCTACCCTAAATTAATTTATGAAGATGGATTCATAGGTGTAGGAAATAGAGAGGAGACAAGATGGGAAACATCCTAAGATGAATAGGAGATAATAGGTGGGGGTTTAAATTGCAAAGGTATAGGTGCCTTGACTATAGATATCAATGATCTCAAATATCTTTTGGATTAATAAATGACTAACTAAGGTTTGGCATTACCATGGGTCAAATTATTTTTCTTATTATCGACTATCATCCACCCAATAAAATTCCCATTCTAGGATTTGGATTCAGACCCACTTTTTTATTCAGGAATAAAAGAAGTGGGGACTAGTAAAATTCATTCTCTAGTCATATGATTTGAATCATACCATTGAAAACAAGTGTTTGGGAGGTTAATATACAACACATGTTGTGTGAATTAATTATTTACCAATTATATCTCATTAGAATCCTTAAGGTATTTTGATAGATCTATTTCCACATAGACCCTTATATGAGATTTTATTGCATAAAATTTTGGTTGTTCATAGTAGATAAACTTTCTTAGAGGCTTAATAAGTTGGTCAACAAAGTTCCATAGAGGAAGAAGTAAGCCTAAAAATTATATCCAAACTCATGTAAGTTTAGATTGTTTAGAGACTTGAAAGTCCCCAGTCTAATGTAAAAAAACAACCAGAGGGTTTGAAAAAACTAGGGTCTATGGCTAACAATATATTTTTAGTGCTCAATGTTAGTGAAATGAACTAAGAAGAAACCCTTGGTAAGGTTTAAACCCTTCTTTCATTGAATTCTTATGTCTTTTAATAATTCTCGTTAGGCTTATAGAACTAATTTATAATTGTTAGATATGATTTTAGCCATGCATTTTTATTTTACATACTTTGATAAAATGTTAGATTACTTAATAATTTTTCAAAATTTTATATTTTCAAATTTTTTCCTTGACTACATATATATTTTGATATTTTTTGGGCTTCAATCCTCTCTATTTCTAGACTTAATATTCATTTTAAAAAATCTTTATTGGCTTATTACATTTATCATGGTTAATTTTTATGATGTTCTCCTTTTTATGTTTGATTTTATCACCAAAGGTATATTTTTTGCTAATATAATACCTTACATTCCTAATTTTGATGATAGTGATAAATAAATTTTCAATGATATTCAATTTTTTGTTGGTGTTGATCAATGTAGAGTTTCTATAATTTGTAATTTTAAATCTACAACCAACATTCATCTATAGTTTTTAAAACCTTTATTATACAAGTTGAAATATAAAAAATTAAGATTGGAATAAGTATTATTTTCTTGAGCATAACCCTACATATCTAGTACATGATACTAATCTACCTATTGAAGGTTATACTCATACATTAGGTGGTAGATTTATTACTCCTCATATTGTTATTGACAATTTTTCATCTCCACCTAGTGATGCACACACTCGTAAAGTAAATCCTTTTATTATTATATATCCTAAATATTATATCATTCCTCATGATACTAATCCAATAGCCAATGTGTCTCCATAATCACATTCTTATAATGCATCCCATGGTATTGTACATATTCAAAATACCAATAAATCCCTCACTATAACTAATGTTAATCATAATAAGGCATCAACTCCTAAATACATGCATGCCCATGCTATTCCTACAACTAATGGTACATCTAATGATCATGAGAGATAAAAAATAATGATGACATGTGTTAAAAAATTGTGAAATTATCTAAAAAATCTAAAAAACCTAGCCATGCTGTTTAATATAATGTTACATTATAATCCCCTTTGAATATCAAATTTATTATTGACCCCTTGCCTCCATTGTTTCAAGTTCTTAAGTTTACATTATATATAAATAATTAGGATCCATCAGATCACACTAGAGCCTATTTTACATCTTGTTTTGGTTTTCATCATGACGATTTACTTATGACCATGATATTTGTTATAAGTCTAATATGTTATGTCTTCTATTGGTTTTACATCTTACTTCTAGGTTATGTGAATAGATTCAATGATTATAATAATATTTAATTATTCCATTTTTCATATTTTATCAAATTTATCAAATTAAATAAGGACCTAATTAACATCTAGCTAAGTATATGCTTACATGTAAAAACATGCTTACAAAAATTTCACATGAAATTCTTAATTGAGCTTCAAAATATAATCTCAAATATTTTTATTTCTCCACTTAAAGACAAAATCATGTTAAACACATAAATATTTTGATGAAAGTTATCATCCACTATGTAAAATTATTTTGAAATTTATGGATGCTAATATTTTAATGTATATATATTTAATGTTGGATCTCAAGTTATCGCCTCTAAAATCTTATAAATAAAATAAGATAAATTGAAAAAAAATAATTATATTATGACCCCAATTACTTATTATAAAAATGAATACACAATTGAGTAAAAAGATAAGAGATATGGCTTACTCTCTACTCATCTAGCTTTAGTGGACAAAGAGGGAAACCTTAAAATAGTATGATATGTAAATATTATGCACAATACGCTTAAAGGAACCTAAATTTAGATAATAGACATGGCCATAATGATTATCTTACCATTTTTTTTGTCACTAAAGACATAAACACATGCTAATTAGAATCTAGATAGATAGTACAACACATATGAGTAAACAATGATATTAAAGTATAGTGGGCTAGGAGGGCTATCAAGCTGACAAATGCACAAACATCTCTCATCAAGATAGGGGTTTTAATAATTATTAACCACAATTATGAAAGATTGAGGTGTATTTATTGCCTAAGGATGAAGGTAGTGTGCTTCCCAAGCTTATTTTAAACCATTCAAACTAGTCTATTGTATAACCTCTTAAACATCCATATCGATTCTGTTGGTACAAAGATAATGGGGGGAGATAGAGAGAAATCAGAGTGTACATGCTATTCTAAAGTTCATGGACTAAAGAAAGTCTAGAAAAAGTTATGATGAATGGGACTCATATAGCTAATATTATAGATTATCGAGCATGACATTGATGTTGTAAGGGATTTCATCACTGAATGGAATAAGTGTATGGTGGTGATGAATGGAATTAAGATTAAATTCATGGAGGAATTTATAGGCAAGTCCATCAGAATGACATGAAATGGGGTGAAGTATTATAAAAACAAAAAAAATTAAAAAATCAATAGCTCATCTAGAATTTCTTCTATACAAATGAGTTCATAAAAATGGATAAGAAGGGTTTCCCTCAAGCTGATCTCCCTTAGTAATGGCCAAATGTTTGTCTCTAGGTAATGAGATACCTAAATATTGAGGGTAAGTATACTTTGATTTCATCCCACCACTTTTTTTATTAAACAAATTCCAAGGTTATATTATTATCCTCCCATTTTACCTCTTAACGCCTTTGGAATGTACAACCCTTACCCACCAAGTTAATGAGTCTAACCCCATACTACATCAATGAATTATACTACTATTGGTTAAACATGTTTAAATATTTTAATGGAGGTAGGTACACCTAGGGGGTCATCCATTGAGTATTAATCTCTAGAGGAGGACCTCATCTTAGTATCTTACCATCCCTCTACTAGTACCCCCTAAACTAGCTTGTCCGAAAGCCTCGATGATGACCTACTGATAAAGCTATTTATCCCTAATCCCAAACCATTTTTTTTATATGAGGTCACCTTTATGGATTTAATTAGGAAGGTTAAATTTTTTATGTATAAATAAATTTAAAACAATAAAGAGAAGTTAGGCAGTTTCAATAACATGGTGTAGAAGCTAGATTAAACATGGATAGTCTCATTCAAAAATAGAATGGCTTATACAAGAAAGTGGAGGTGATTGTTCAATGTTTTATCCATTAAAAAAAGGTTGATTAGACCCATGTTAATAATCCACTAAATGTGATAGATAAGCCCCCACATGATATTCCTAGTTTGACCCCAATCAAGAAAACCCCTCTGCAAGTATAATGATAAAAAGGCCACGTATGATCCTCCGTCGAGACAATGTTGAAGGAGCTGACAATGGGATGAGGAAAAAAGATTTTAGTAAAAAGTAGGGATTAGTAGATAAGATATATAAATATTAGAAGGAACCACTAGAGGGTCCCCCCTCCTAATGTATTTTCCATTGTTTTTGTTTTGCCACCTAAGGGGTAATCTAGCTAGTTTTTTAGTGTTTTTATTGTTTGCTCTTGGAGGCCTGATACTTTTTTGTATAAAATTTTTATGGTTATTATATCCTTTTAAATATAATTTCTTACTTGATAAAATAAAAAAATAATGATATTAAAAATTTCCAATCTTAGCATTAAAAAAAATCATTCACACACAAAGTTGAATTTGACACATATAGACCAAAGTGTGTAGTAGGAGCCTTTGTGAAATTTACAAAGTGAAATATATATATATATATATATATATATATATATATATAATAATTTATTAAAATGAATATAAACATGTGATTAATAAATTATGGTTATTACCTTTTTCCATTAGATATGATCAATTTGGGTCTCAAAATTATTTCATAAGTTAATAAGTGAGAACCCCTTAATTATTTTTGTTTCATAGGGATGTAATGTTCAACTAGTGTGGCATGAATATAAAATGAATTAAATATGGATAGGTGATTTTATAGTATATTATTACATAAAATGTGAATATATAGTATTAATTAAAACAACCAAATATTCATTATGCATTATCAAATTATTGAAGAATAAATAAATTCCAAGTATCATAAAGAGTTTGACAAATCTAGAATACCTATAGTGTCAACCATGTATTAATTCAAGATATGTCTAAACTAAACACATTTATATCTTATTGATGAATATTATGATTAACACATTTAGGAAACATTAAAAATTGGGAAATGATAAATGAAAGCAAAAGAATATTAAAAATCCAAAATAAAGAAACATAAATGAGATCAATCATAAAAAGGTTTAAAATTATGTCCATTACATATATGAAATAACCAATTTCCTTGTAAATCCTTCAAGTGAAAATTATTTATTCCTAATATAATAATTATTTTATAACGACCAAGCCAGAATGAGTCAAACTTGTGATGTTTTACAGGATCTTCGTCAACCTTATCCCAAAATAATACTACATCACTAACCTCAAAGAATTTCTTAGAGACATTTTTATTGAATAAATTATTAATTTTTTTCTTTACCGTTTTTGGTTTTCTATAATGTTGTGGCCCTTGTTTCACCCAAGGCTAAGATATCATTTAATATTTATTGTAAGGCATAAGTATGGTTTAATTAATATTTCAAAGTAGTCTTAGCTAAAGAAATTTGTAAGTATATTGGCATAGTGGATTTGAATCCATAATAAAACATAAAAGGTGAATACCCAATATTGGTAGTACAATCAACTCAAATAGCTTAAAGAATTCATTCTAATTTGATTTTTTTTCATAATTAAAATCATTTTTTTGTTAGTAGATTCATCATATCCATTCTTGAGGATATTAATTTGATGAATGACTAGAGATAAAATAATATCCTAAAAATTTTATATATTCATTTCAAATAAACTGATGACCATTACAATAAATTATCTTAAATTTAATGCCAAATGTAATAATATTTGGTTTACAAAAAAGGTAATGACCTAAAAAGTAATTGATTTTCTGAGAGTTATAGATTCATGATAGTTAGTAAAATAATTAGTCACTATTAAATATACATATGCCCTACTAAGAATGGAGGATAAATATTATAGATTAAGTTAATGCCCCATTTATTAGCAAAATTCTTAGGAATTATTGCATATTATTGGTATTTTAAGGAGTATATATGTTTTTGAAAACAATTTTCAATGCAAATAAGACCTTAAAAAGTGAAATGGATATTTAAAGAGGGTAATTAAATAATATCTTTCACATAAAATACTATGTTCACTAGTTTTTATAGCATAATTCCCACTACATCTACCTTCATGGAAACTTATAAAGAGTAGTTTAGTTTGATTATATGTAAGACTTGTTAAAAAAAACTCCATCTATGTTTTAAATAATATACATTCTTTTAAGAAAAATAAACTTTAAATATTGAATTCTAAGAGTATTTCATTTTTTATCTAACAAATCAAGATAAGATTTATTATAAAAGTAATATTCTAAATCATGACACTAGTTAAATTATGAAAAATACAATTCCAATATTGTATTTTCAGACATATTTTGATTTTTTTTACAATTTCATCAAATTTCATGGTTTAAAAATGTTTTTTTCCCTGAAATTGATCATCTACAATAAGAATCACTATGTTGATATCTAGGGTTATATTTTCAACTAGTTGTCTAGTTAGAGCATTACCTTTGGCAATTTTATAAGTTTCAAATTCAAGGTCAAATTACTTAATTATAAATCTCCATTTTTTCTAACTTACTATTAATCATGGGATATTTTAGAAAATAAGATAACACATGTATGCTATATCTCATAACAATATTTTTACCCATTAAAAGATACGTAAATTTGACTAAGGTTGAAATTACCAAAATAAAAAATAAAAAATACTTAGTTATAACATCTTTAAGTAAATGACTCGTGTATCCAATAGGCCTTTCTTATTATGTATTATTGTATTAAGTTATTATAGCACCTATAGATTTATTAGTTGCATTAATGTACAAGATAAAAGGTTTGTTCAAATGTGGTTTAGTAACAATAGGGCCACTTACTAGTGTGTTTTTTATTCCATCAAACATAAGCATATGAAACCATATCTCATATATAGGACTAATTTTCATGCGTAAAATCTATAAGGGGTTATATTTATTAAAGAAATAGATATAAACATGCAAAAAAAAATTGAATTTAAGAAAAAAATATATTAAACTAGATTGGTGTTTAAGCAGAGGAAGATATTCAATGGATTTAATTATATTATGATCAATATAAATTATACCTTTATAGATGACATTTACCAATAGCTTACCTTCTGTAAATTGGAAAATAGATTTCTTTGGATTATGAGAGATATTGTATCTATACATCTAATGGAAATTCCACATTAATTATCAATGTGCTTTTTTTTAATGAACTTTGAGATCATATAAATATAAATAAATGATAATATTGATTTTTTTTTAAAGGAACATGCATTTATCTCTTGAAAGTACCACCTTCATTATTAACTTCAAAAGGAATTTTGTTAAAAAAAAATATCTCTTCATATAGTGAAAGTAGATTTATGCATGTCTTAAAGATTTAAAAAAATCTAATTATATAGAAAACAAACCATCTAATAATGAAATAATTTCATAATTGCAGACCTATTGTACGATATTATCTATACTAGGTAAAGGAAAGTTATCTTTTACACTAGTATATTTTAGATCTTGAAAGTTAACACAGATAAATGTCTTCATTATTTTTGTGTATAGATACAAAGTTTTACACCTAATTAAAATATTTTAATAAGTAAATTAAACCACCATTCAACATTTTATCTACTTCCTTATTGATGGTGTCTTCCAATAAGGGGTTTATTTTTCTAGGTTTCTATCAAACAAAAGCTATACTTAGTTTGATGAGAATATCATGTTTTATTATTACATCATAACCTTTGATGTCCTTATAAGATAAATAAAAAAATTAAATGAATTATTAAAAAATATTAATGAATAACACTTGTTATTTGGTCATACATTATATATCTAGATAGACATATTAAAGTTATTCTTCAATGATTGGATTTATAAGGATGGTTTATCCAATTAATAGTCTATAAGTATATTCAGTGAGAGATATTTTGGGTGTATCATGAGGAGTAAAAATATATTCTAAAATAACTAAAATAGGATGAAATTTGATACCACTTGTAGACACCAAATTTCAATTATATGAAACCACAATCTTGTACACTTGAAAAATACATGTCATGGTTGTACCATTCATATTTAATACCTTCCCACTACCAAAATGTTCATGTCCACTATCTATCTATGACAAATTGATTATCTATTAGTCTATCCATATTTTATTCAAATGGACATGCCTCTTATACTATATAAAAACCTCTAAACCTGATCAATATCCTTCCCTACCAGTTTTGGACCTCTACCTATTTTATAGCTTCCCATAAACTTGCATCCTAACTTCCTATAAACTTGCATACCAAATAGACACCTACGATGACATGGGTATCCCTTTTCCAACTAAGTGTATAGTGCCTAAAAGTAATATAGTTTTTGAATGTAACATATCTTTATGGTTAGCCTAAGTGTTTTAGTGTGAGATATTTTCCCCAGGGATTGGTATATGTACAAGATCAATCCTCATCCATTCCTCACTTATAAAATTCATACCTCTCACATAAATAGAAATAAAGGAACTATAAATTGATCATTCAAGTGAGAAAATCTACCCTATTAACTTTTAATTTTATATAAGTCATAAAACCAGTCTATTTATAGGTTTGAAGTATTGAAGGAGCAACCCATGAGCCATATTTTCTAAGTGAAAATCTAGGTCACTGTATGTACTTAATTATCACATATTACATCCTCATGCACACAAAAAATATAATGTATGGAATAAATACATAATTATAAGGCCAACTTAATATTATTGGTTATGTAGGAAGTACCCATTAATATAGGGGTCCTTGGGGTAGCCCAACACCATGATCCCACTAACCTATTTTTCCCATAGTCACTCCAAGGGTGAGAAATATTTGATTTGATCATTTGATTAAAATTGAAAACATATGTACACAATCTGTATACATAATAAGAAAGGTGAAAAAAACCCAAAAGGCCCTAGTTGGTCTCATCCATATCTAATCAATATTATGTACATGATACTTGCATCCAAATTAGATGCATTCTTCAATGCAACTGTCTAGATTTGATGTAATAATTTTAGGCCATGTAATACAAAATTATAATATCTAATGATTGTTTTAGGATCTTGATCTAGTCCATTTCTAGCCTATTTCAACCCATATCTACATGCACATAGTAAAACCATCTAAGTAATATTGTTTATAATTTATGATATAAATTAATAGTTGTACTTAGTATATCTTAGTATTTAAATTTAGGATATTTTTGTTTAATTTTCTAAATTAATTGGCCTAATATAGATATGTTTATCACCCTTGTGCTTAATTATTTTTGTATTTTTAACCCTAGATACCCATATCATGAATTTAGGTTTAGAAAATTTTGGGAACCTAACCATTGGTATGAAAACCATATATATATTTAGGTTTTTTATTACAAAATTTGATTTATGTTTTTATTATTTTCAAAATTTAACAAATCAAAATTCATTTTTTTCCTAAAAATCATGCTTAATATGGATATATGTGTTGAGCATTTTATTTTTGAATATTACATGTTGGATAATGATAATTATATTATTTACATTATAAAAAATATTGAAACCACAAAACTAAATAATGATCCTAATAAACATAAAAAACAAACTTATATTTATCAATCTTGAGATAGTAATATGTATCATATTCCTTATGAGCATAAGGAGGGTGATAACTACCATCCCTCTAACTAGGTCCATGTTATCACTCCTTCAATGGATAAGGTAGATGGTGTATGTATGCATATTTAATTTGAGGTTACTAAAGTTTGTTCTTATGAATCACTAAAAGATCAAATCATCCTTATGAGTAAGTTAATAGAATATTTTGAAAATAATTTAGTTACAAGATTAAATCATTGGAAAATCAGATTACATACCTATAAAATCTAACATATGCTAGTGTTAATCATGTGTTTGCATATTTATCTACCAATTTTATGCTCAAATTTATTTCATAACCAAAATAAAATCTGAAAAAAGTTATTCAAAAAGTGAACAAAAGGATAAATAGAGTCCAAGTGAAATTATAAGAGAAATATTTCACAATAAAGTGATAAAATTATCTCATCCGCATCCATTAAGTAGATCAAATAGTAGTGTGCATAGAATATAATGCATGGGAATCATACATATTTTTGTTTGGTATTGAAGAACAAATTACAAAGTCTCAAATACATTGGTGATCTTATCATCAATACATCCATAAGAAAACAACTCACATTATGAGTACCTCACCAAAAGCACAAGTATGAAAAAAAGTGTGTGTACGAATTGATAATTTAGAGCAAAATAAATTGAAAATGAAATATTTAAACTAATAAAATATTACAAATATACCTCTCCCTAACGATACTAAGCTTTCAAAACCATATGGTTTTAGATAACAATATCTACAAAATTGTGATTATCAAGGTTAAGGGTTGGGAAAATATGCACAAGGAATTATTTATCCTATCTCTGCATTTGATCATAATGATTGATATGGATTGTGATATAGTGTAAATATTGATTAAAATAATTCAAATATACATTATATCAGTTCAAAAGAGAAAGAACCTAAGAATGAGAACAAATCAAAGAAAAAAGCATAAATAGAAAAGTTGACATTTCAAAAAGAGCAATGGGCACATTGAATATTTAAAAAATGAATTATAATAAAATAATTCAAACATAAAGATATATTTGACATATTTAAAGTTCCAAATATGGATATAAAGGAGGAAAATACAATCCTTTCATCAAATTAGGACAAATTCACTACTCATATAGATGTCAAACAATATTTAAATTAATAGTTTAGAAAAATATGTTATGATCCACTTGTAAACTTACCACATAATCTATTCATAACTAAAATACATGATAACTATCAATTGAAACCATCACTAGTAAATGACAAATAAAATTAAGATAAATACAAACAAAGATACCAAATAAAAAATTAATAAAATATAATGATACACTTTGTAATTTTTCCATGCATATATATGGCACATATTGTTTAGGAAAGTTTATACATCTTCCACTACTCATAGAATCTCATCCTCATCTTAAGGTCATTGGATAGATTCTTCATATTTAAATACTCTAGAGAAACTAAACATGTTCCTGTCTCTATTATTCCAAAGAAAACATAGAGAACTCAATGATGGGTTTTATGAACCCCCATTCCTTTTACTATTTCCTCATCACCACATAGTCCTATTATACATATGTAGGGCATCACCAATCCTAATGTGTCAGATATGACATCTATACATGCTCTTAGCTAGTAAAACTAGTTTGATATACTATATTTTAGTATTTGATCTACCTAAAATAATTTAATACATAGGATCATAAGGTAGCCTTTTTTATTTCAAAAAAATAAAAATAAAATATTCAAAAAACATACCAAAAATATTAAACAATTTCATGTTTTATTATCTCCTTGGCATCTATGTTGATGATTCCATCTTGGTAGGTATAATATCATTTATTTTTATATACAAACATATGTTTCATGCATATTTTGTGTGTGATAAAAGTATACCTAAGCACATGATATATTCACATACATATTTTGAGCCTTCCCTTTACTCATGTCATGAATACAATGGAGGCACTACTTATTTTATCATGATACACCTAGGTTATATTATTATATTATCACTTTACATTATAATGTCTATGATTATTTACATAAACATGCCTTCATCCATTATTATATATTTAATAATTTAATTGAAATGCTATGTACTTAACATGTTTTTCTAACACATATATAACTAGGAACATGATATATGCACATACAAATTTTGGGCCTTCCATCTACACACATCATCAGTACATTGGGGGAATACACTTATTTTATCATGATATACCTAGGTAATATTATTATATTATCACTTTATATTATCATGTTTGACCTTATATACTTAAACATACCTTTATACATTATTATATCTCTTGTAGTGTACTTGATATGTTACATACTTAACATGTTTTGCTAACACATATATCCAAGGATTAGTAAGATATGCTTATGTTGGCTACTTATGATTCCATTATTTCATTTTTGAAAATACTTTATTTTATTTACTTTTGTGCTCTTATATTGTTTGGTTGAGCATTTTAACATGCTCCATTGCTTGTGGCCCTCATGCCTGTGTTTACCTATTGTGATTTTTGACACATGTCATAGTTTATTCTTTGTGGAAATTTGAATATGTCATTCTATGTTTTTGGGAAATTTTATTAAGTCATGTCCTTTAGATTTTGTAACATGACCCTTATATGAGGTCTCTTTAGATTTTTCCTTTTGTTTTGATTTTGAGGGCTCCTGAGTGTGTGCTTAATTGTTTTATGAGCTTGTATTATTATGCTCTAAATGTCTCCATGTATCTTAAGACTTGATGTGATCACACACTATGTAACTCATATATATATATATATATATATATATATATATGTATATATATATATATATATGTATATATATATATATATATATGTATATATATATATATATATGTATATATATATATATATATATATATATATATGTATATATATATATATATGTATATATATATATACACATATACATATACAGATATATATGTATATATATATATGTATATACATATATATCTATATATATATATCTATATATATATGTATGTATATATATGCATACACACACAAATATATATATATATATATATATTTGTGTGTGTGTATGCATATATATACATATATATATATATATATATATATATATATATATGAGTTACATAGTGTGTGATCACATCAAGTCTTAAGATACATGGAGACATTTAGAGCATAATAATAAAAGCTCATAAAGCAATCAAGCACACACTCAGGAGCACTCAAAATCAAAACAAAAGGAAAAATCTAAAGAGACCTTATAATATATATATATATATATATATATATATGTGTGTGTGTGTGTTATTCCTATAAAATTATCTTATCCTTTTGAGGTAAGGTAACTACCATATTCAACATCCCCTCACCTCAAAAGGGAAGTCATAGTAGTGTGAGCATGTCTTAGAGGCATGGATTGCATACTTATGATTTTTCTTAGACTATAAAAATTTAGTGGAGAATTTCATGAAAAAATGTTCTCCAAACTTAAAAAAAATCAAATTGGATGAATTTCATAGTTATATGATTCACATACACATTTATGTCAACAATATAAACATTGGTACCATTATTATACACATATTTTAGCTTGATACATATATGAGGTGAATATGCCATTAAAAGGGAATATTAAATTGAAAAATAAAATTATTTTTCATATTTTAAACACTAATACTGATTATTATCATACCAAATATGTATGTTTAGGGACTTTTATTGAGCCACTCTACTACATTAGTTTTTTCACCTTTTGCAATGTTGAGGTGATTTAATAATTCAATATTACCAATTTTATAAGTTAAAATTGATTAAACCATATAATGTCACAATATTTATAGGTTGGAGAGATTAAATAATCCAATCCCACTAGATATATAGTGTGATTTGATAAGATCACTCACACTTAGTAGTTTATAAGCATGATATGGTTTCATTTTTGAGATAAGCTCAATGGCTATATCTCAACTCATATTTTCATTGATATTTGGGGAATGTTATCATCCAATCTTTTTCTCTCTCTATACACACACACACGCGCGTACACACACATGCACGCGCGCGCACACACACACACACACACACACACACACACACACACACACACACACACACACACACACACACACACACACACACACACACACACACACAGACTTTTAGGTTTCAAAATTATCCTAAACTCAACTTAAATGCTTCATGATGAATCATCTCTATAAATCAAATTGCCAAAATGCAATATGGTTGCATTGACACAGGTGTAATCCTAAACATACTCTCTTTAATTTAAAACATTTAAAATTATTTAAATTTCATATTTCATACACTTATTGTATATTATAACATGCTCTTTGTTTTATTTTAGTCACCATCAAAGCACTGATGTTGGGCTCACATAATGACAAGGTGTGTCCTAGGTAATCATTTCTTTTCTTTTAAACTATTAATTTCATTACTAAATTAAAGAGAAGGTAAATTTAGGCATGAAATCTAAATTATATATCACCTTAGTGTTGTATACTTGTAAAATGCCTATTGTGGATGTACCCTTCATCTTTAATACCTTCCTACTTTATAAAAGCTTACGTTTGTTATCTCTCAATGAAAAATTATTTATCTCTTTGCCCAAATATATGTTATTCTAATGAATAGCCCTTCTATACTATGAAAAGTTATCTAGATATTATTAATTTAATTCTTTGCTAGTTTTTGACCTATACCTATTTTATAACTTCCAAGACACTTATGTCTCAACCATATGCCAACATCAATGTAGGTGTCCCTTTTTCCAACCAAGTGTCTAGTGCCCAAAATTCATCCAATTTTCAAATATAACATATCCTTATGGCCAAACTAAGAGATTTAATGTAATATATTTTCCCAAAGGATTGTTATATATATAATATCAATACTAATTCATTCCTCACCTATAAAATCCATACCTCTCACATACAAAGCAACAAATGAACTATCAATTGACCATTAAAGTTAGTAAAGCTACTCTATTAATTATTATTTCCATAGCAATCATAGGATAAATCTATCTACATGCCTAATTTAATGGAGTATCTCATGAGCCATGTTTATAAGTTAGAAGATAGGTTATTGTAGTAACTTGTTTCTAATAGATTACATCAGTATGCACACATAATCTAACACATAGGGGATAACTACATAATTCTAAGGCCATATTCAAAGTATTCACTATACGTATAGTGCTGATTGATACAGAGGTCCTTGGGGAAACTTAACAATATGATCTCACTAACCCATTTTCCCATAGACATATCAAGGGTTAAGAAGTTATGGTTTTATCATTTGATGAAAAGTTATAACCTATGCATATGATCCATATTCATCAAAATAAAGGTGATAGAAAAATTAGAAGGATCTAGTTGATCAAATCAAAATATATTTTTTATTTTGTATAGGACACCTACATCTAGACTAGACACTTGTATTAATGCAACCATCTAGATATGATTCAAGCATATGAGGCCACATATTACAAAATTATAGGATTTGATGATTATTTCAAGATCTTATTATAGTTCACTTTAATAATGTTTTATACCAAATTTTCATGTGCATATTAAAACTAGATAAGTACTCTTATTTATAATTTATCTAAATATTAATCAATAATTTACTTTTTTAATTTTTGGCATATCTCGGTATTCTAATTCAAAATATTGTTTATTTGAGTTTATAAATTAATTTTCCTATTATAGATGTATTTATCACCCTTTTTATTAATCATTTATATATAATTAATGTTAGATACCCATATCATTGATTTATGGTTAAACACCACTAAGATGGAAACAATCACCAAAATATAGAACATAATCATTATTATGTAAATTATTTTCTTGGAAGAAGTCAATATGTTCATCATAGTCAAAGATAGGCTAGTTACTATCAAAATAAATAATTTTAGGCCAAAAAAATTTAGTATAAGTATAGTCAATAGTATGTTCAATCTCATTAATATTTAGGTTAGACATTTAATCAACAAGTTTGTTAGCATGCACATTAAATTATGTAAAAGTATGAGTCAAATTAAAATCTTGAAATTTTTTCATTAGAGACAAAACATTTTAAGTGTAATTATGAAAGTATGACTAGTTAGTTTTATAATATTTACACACCTACCTAATAATTAATTCATAATTACCAAAACCTAATAGATGTTTGATGTTTAACTCAATTACCTTTTCTATGCCTAAGCATAACACTTCAATTTTTTCTATGTTATTTTTCGTATTGGAAGATAGTTAATAAACATATATAAAAAAATTTACCAATAAGAGAGATAATTAAAACACTATCACCATTACCATTTTTGAAAAAACCACCATCAAAATATAAAGACCAAACTATATATCTAAGAAATGTTCTAAATATGTTGTTGATCTGGTTCATCTAGATTTAGGTTTCCATAAGTTTTAGTTCCAGTTTTAGTAAATGTAACATTAGTTGAGATTAATTCCATAGGTGTATTGTTATAATTTTCTTAGTGCATGAAGGTATTTTCATTTCCTATAGGAACCCAACTTGTATATTTACCAAAAAATGTACCAATGGGCTTAGACCAAATTTTGCATAATAACATGTAGTAATTAATAGGACTATCAACAAATTGAACATTGCTTATGCACTTAATCCTTTCAACTAAGGAAATTTTAATAACTATTTCTTACAACTTACCATAACATTTATTCTAAAGAGAATCAAATCCTAAAAGTTTTTTATTGTCTTTCTCATAAGATATTCCTAGTTAATTAACTATGAAATTGGGAATGAATTTTTTTGAAGCACATGTATTAAGAATGTTATTTTAACGCTTTTTTTATAATTATTACAAATACATATAATGGTGGATATAATAACAAGGTGGATCATTATATTAGGAAAAAACATGTTCATTGTATTTAATAATTTCTTCTTATGAACCCACAACAATCCTAGGATTAATATTATAAATAGTTGTCTTAATTATTTCTAGTTAACCGAGTAAACATGTAGTTTTATAACAAATATTAATTAGCTTTTGTATTATCTAAATAATTGAATATATTTTAAGGTATAGAATTTGTTTTATTTTTTGTATAATTATAATTTATCAACCTAAATCTAGGATGATATTTGGAATTATTACCCATAATTGAAAGGTTTTTTATTTTGTGAATTATTAGCTAAATAACCTTGACTTATAGCCTTACCTTTTTCTAGAGCTAAAGGTTTTATGATAAATGTTGGATGTCAATAGGATTTATTGTGTTTGAATTATTCTTTGGGATAATAGTGTAATCTTTATTTCTAGTTTGGGAATCCATAAGTGCTAGCAATACTAGTTACACTTGAAGGTTACTTAGAACTACACATGTTTATGTTATATATTAGATCAAAATATATGTTATATTTTCCTTTAATGAGAAATTTAAATTGATGAGAAATAATATAATTATGAATGTTATTATTTAACTCACAAATGTTGTAACAATGATTCCTTGGTTTAATATTTTCCTTTAAGGCACTTACCATCTTACTTGGTCTAGAAGGTTTATCATTGAATGATGTCTTAACGACAACTAATTCATTTGCCAAACTATGAATGAATTTTAATAATTTTACAATGTCAAAAGTTAGTCCAATATAATATTAGTCAAATATATTATCTTTAAACCCAATTACTTTAAACTTATTTTCATACTCAATATATAAAGTAATAGTTTCATTATATTCACTTGTATTTTTATCTTTAAAATCTATCTTGTACTTAAGAGGTAAAGTATTCCTTTAGTACAACCTTGTTAATTTATTGGGGGGTCTCACATCTTGTGGGATATTTTGTCTAAGTCTAGATGTAAAATGCTAAATAGTTTCATTTAAGATCTATTAAAATAGATTCTAATTCATTTACTAACATTAAATCATCCTTGGATTTACCAAAACATATTTCAATATAATTTACTATATATTTCCATTATAAAATAATTTTTGGACAATTAATGAAGGCTTGATATTCCTTTCCTTACAAGGTTTGGGAAAAGATTCTAAGTGAATAAAAATTAGTGACTCCTAAGTTGAAACAAATTAGTTTGAATGCATCTAGTTGATCTTTCTATGATTGATCTAGATCTCTAGAAAACATGGGAACATTAAATCCTTTAAAATAAGGGATTTTTTAAGGCGTATTATATCCAATTTGATTTTGGTTTATACTAAAATTTTTTCCCACCCTGAAATATTAATCAATAGTATTTTGGTGGTTTATCATATAGAAATATGATGTTTGGCTTGGGATTGGTATCTAAAATTTTATTTCTCTATTGTCTTAGAAGTAAGTTTCACTTAACTATATTGGCTTGTGATTGAATTTTAAATAAATAAATTCTTTCTATATTAGATGTTGTGTCTTATTAAAAATTAATGACACTAATAATATCTTATAAGTATTAAAGATAATTGTACTAATTAAAACATACTAGGCTTAATGCAAGTTCATATTTTTATCTATAATTTTAATACCTTAATTTAATACTGGTGATAATAGAGTAATGTTCATAGAGGAGAGATAACGTGATAAGAAATAAGAGTTACTTGAAAATTTTGAATTTATTTGGGGAAACTCTTGAGTAGAGTCATCAAATTTGTTGATGTAAAATTTTTTAATAATGAACAAATCAACCCTTTTGCTTATCACAAATATGAAAATGGAATTATATCAATTTAATTATAGGAACCTAATTTACTAAAAGGATATTAATTAGGTTTTCATTAAGATATTTTATGTTAAGTATAAAATATAAAGACATAATTGTGATCAAGGAATACATAGATGGGATATTAGTATTGTGTTAGTATCAAATAAAACACACTAAAAAACATACACCTCTATCCTAAATATTCAAAGAGCTAGTGAACTACACAAGTAGATAACAAATTAAACCAAAAGATATAATTTTGCCTCCCATGAGATAAAGTGTTGTGTGTTGGCAATGACATTGATGTGCTTGGTTTTGTGAAAAATAAATATTTAGCAATGGATCTCTTTGTACCACCTCTCCTTATCACCTTGGTAATATTGACTTGGCTTAGTAAATGGGCATGTTAACTTTAATTCAAGAGATATTTCAAGGAAATATTTCATAATAAAATTAAACAACAAATCTTATTTAATTAATGGGTGAGGCATTATATTTATAGCTTCCAGAATTAACTCTAACCTACATGTAGTTAGGTTAGAATTAATTATGATTGAGTTTGAACTAAACTTTAGTTGAGTTTGAAATAACCTTTACTTAAGTTAAGGAAAGGATATGCATCTAATATTTGGGATAGAGATCCTATTTATTAGGCATGGCTCTCCATTCCTTAATTTATGACATTTAGGGAGATATTTCTAATTCCTTGACTTTGAGGATGATGCCATTATTTTTATTGAATTTTCCATCTTAAAAAAATTGTTATTACTAATTGCAAATGGAAATTTCACTTAAGGATTTAATTTGATTTAATTAATTAATTAATTTTACTTAGCACTTTTACATTTTATGAATTTTTTAATTGATGTACTTAATGAATCCAAAGGTCAAACTATCACATTACTAGGTTGTAAGTTGACTAGAGATCCTAAAGAAATTATTTTTGAGTATAGGGTAATAACCCAACTAGGGATTCTTCAACATGATTATGAGCACTAATGTTGATGTATAGATGAATTTGGGGCATTGAGTGATTCTTAAGATTAATTTATACTATTTGGTAGAAATTAATATGAAGTCTGGTTGGAATCCAATTATGGCCAAAATTGAGTGTATATAGTTTCACCTTGTTTGGAAAGGATTTTCAATATACAGGCATATTAATTTATTCTCAAAGAACAAAAAAAAAATTTAATGCCTAATTTTGTAGAAAGTGATGGATGAGCCCTAGATTCCCATTTAAACAAGTAGGCAAAAAATAAGGTTAGTGAATGTTCTTGTAGACACCGAAATCATGTCTACCCCTTGGTCCTTTCTCCCCTTTTTAGTCCCCTTTGGTCCACTTAACCACTCCTAACCCATGTCTTATTAATTTGAAATAATTATCTTATTTTAAGTTAATAATTCTCTCTCCCTTGCCACCTCACCACCCTAGGATGCCCTTCTTTGTATTCTCTTCATCCCCCCATGACCCATTTATGACCCCCATTTTTCATCCTCTCGTATCCATTTAGCCACCTTCGACCGTTTCTTCCTCGGACTCGCTGACCCGGCAGTTGGGAAAATGGATGAAAGGCTATTTTTAGCCTTTTTCCTGCTTTCCAGCTGCCGACATCGGTCAACTATCAATCGACGTTAGTGATATTGCTAGTGTCAATTGCATTCATAATGGTTTTCTACGTCCGTTATCTTCCCTTTGCCCCTACTCTTCATGGGACTCTTGAATCTTGCAATCTGATCAATAAATCGGCCAATCTTTCCCCCACATCTCTCACTCTCTCCCTCAGGTACACATAGTAGGCTTCTACACTAGCAAGCACAACAGGGACTCTACCTCAGCCACTCCACCAACAACAGGGCCTTCACACCAGTAGCACCAACAACAGGCACAAGCAATCTGCAACATTCCTTCTCCAGCAGATATGAGGTAAGTATTTGCTACTATTTTCATTTCACTATTTCTTTTAATTCATCTGTCATTCAACCTTCTACCCATTTGTAACCTCTGTTAGCCTAGACTCGAATCCTTATTTCTCTATCTCCTTATTGCCTCTATCTTTTACCTAACCATACACTCTGTTCATTGTCCCTGCAACTCTACCCAAACCTCTACACCGACCATTAACCAAAACTAGACTCTCTCAGACCATCCAAACAGCACAAAAACCCATCTAGACCCCTTTTCAGAGCTGTCTATAGACCACATACCCATCCACAGACCACAGACCCGACTGATGCCAGTCACAGAGACCACTACCCCCACCGATGTCGGTAGACTAACCGATGTCGGTAGACCTTGACAACCAACACCAGTAGGACCACCGACGCCGGCGACTGTGACTAGGCTGATAACAACATTCAGGTAAGCATTTGCTTCCATTTCCTTTTCAGTCTTCAATCATTTTAGTCTTTTATCATTCTATCTTTTATCAGACATTACTCTTATCAATCAGTGGGTTGACATCCCTCAAGCTTTTGCTTGGCAACCCACCACCTCCTCATCTAACGCCTTCTTTGTCTTAGTCTCTTTCTTTTGCAGGTGTCATTCCTCCACAACCAAAGAGGAGTTCTCACAACATTTGGATAACGGTGTGCACGACTACATCTAGGTACATACAAGCCTTATACCATTCTTCTTAGTTTCTTATTCTCTCTTTGAATGTAGAAAGCGAATCTAGCATAGAAACATTCTAGCACACCTGGTGGGACCCTTAGGGTCTTCCTTGGGTTACTTTTCTTTCTATTCATATAGATGCATTAGGTTTCTCCCTTTTCACCTCTTTCTTCTCTTCTAAACGACATCATAAGCAGGATTAAAAGGAGCCTTTCTTTCTTTTCTTGCATTTCAAACTAGTCAAAAGTCATATTCTCCAACACTTTCTCAACTTGTTTTCATCTGAACTTAACATTTTGACTTGGGCTTAAAACATATTGCATGACATTTCTGCTTGCTTGCATTTCTTAGTCCACACCTAGTAATTAATAATTGCATCATGAATTAATCGTAGTCCACTTTATGTTACACAACCAAACCACTTGTACCAAATCAAACATCAAACTTACCTGAGACAAGACCTGACTCGGATTTCATCACCCAGGGAATACCCTACCCATCCCGGCAATCCTACTTGGATTTCATCACCAAGGGGAAAGCCCACTCTGTTCTCTGGTAAAGTCTAATCTCTAGGGAAAGTATATTTTGGCTAAGCGAGACCAACATATCACTGGGCTCATGAAGTGAGGGGAGCTTGCTCCTTAGCACCAAGCCATGTACAGAACCTAACCCAGACTTTTGAGTGCCTAAACAAACCTAAAACCATCCATAGACTACCTCTTCTAGGACCCTTCTAACATCCAACCTCCCAAACATCACTTTAAGGCATAAGCCAGAGGATTCTAAAAGTTGATTCTTAGGATTTAATGCTTAGGGTCTGCCTGTCTCCATCTCCATTTTTCTATTCCTATCTAGTTTTTTTGAGCTAGTGAGAACGTTCTTTTTCCTTTTTTCCAAAAACTCTCAGATCTTTTGGGTTTCTGGAAAACACAGTCACTGGTATCGGTTTTACCACCGACATCGGTAACTTTCCTTGCCAGCATCAGCTATCTAACCGACATTGGCCATATTTCTCACCGACATCAGTTTTTCAACCGATGTCAGTCACTGTCACAGTTCCCTTTTTTCAAAACAGTAGCCTAAAACCTAACCCTCTTTCTACCAAAACCACATTCTAAGTTTCTGAAACTGAAAAAACACAATTTTTGGAACCTAACCCCTCTTGCCTTGAATGGTTTTGATGCGGAGTCTAACCAAGGTTCTTCTTGACCACGCTAGCCATCAACTGCTTCCGTATTCCTCATCCATAACCAGCCCCCTAATGGAGTTCCACTCAGAGACCAAAAGAACTCCTACTCAACTGACTCCAACTCAAACCCCCATTGTCCCTGAAGGGGACCAAGATTTTGAGAGATTTTTTGACCTCAATATCACAGCCCTCCAAAACTATCTCGCAAGAAACCCAACGTGAGACTTTTCAGGTGACATGGTGATGACATCAACACCATCTGCTACCCAGCCTTTTTCCTCAACCATTAACCCAACCATGGCCAATACACAAAGTTCGGCCTCCCCATCTATTTTTAGACCAACCTCCATCGGGGTTCCATTACCCCCTCAACCACATGCAATTTAACCAAGTTCTACATCATACCAGAACTTGATTATCTCGACCCCTCACACTCTTGCACCTATAAGGGTAGGAGTGTCTACCTCCCCTTTAGCCAATGCCACCACACAACCACCTTTGGTAGTATCTAATTAGCTTATGCCTTCTACCTTCATGACCCAACCACCCTTGGCCTCCACTTCTGTCCCTGTGACTAGTTACACATATGTTACATCCCTACAAGCGTAACCAACTATGTCGTATGCCCCCCTCTAGCACCTTTCAAGTGCCCCACAACCTAGGGGGCACCCCATCTATCAATCCATCAACTGATCTCATCAAAATGCTGATGGATAAAATGTCTAGTCTTGAGACCTCTATTTCTGGTTCACACAATGTCCTCTCCTATGACCAAATTTGCAATGAACCCATCCATCCTTCCATCCCTATCTGACCATATCCCAACTAGTGGGAGCTTCCTAAATTTACTTACTTCTAGAGTAAGGAAGACCCACAACAACATCTACGGGCATTCAGACATGCCTATTATCTTATATCCCATGATGATGCGTTACTTCTACGCACGTTCCCCATATCGCTTTTTGGCCCCGCCCTTGACTGGTATAGCTCTCTTACCAGAAATTCTATCTTATCATTCATTCAACTTGCCCAATTATTTCTCGACCATTTTTATATCAACATCACCAAACAAGTCTCGATCACAGACCTCTACTCCATCAGGCAATTTGATGACGAATCAATAGTTGATTTTGTCGCCCATTGGAGAGGCTTGATTAACCAGCTCTCTTTCTCCTTGCCTCAACCTGAGCTCATCGAGCTATTTTCTTGAGCATGTGCCAGGAACATCTCTTCTACCTTATGGATTCAAACATTCTACACCTTTGATGAAGCTTTCACCATGGCTTGAAAGCTTGAACTCCACACCATTGAAGAGGATAAGGTCAAATTGTGTAATACTAACACAAGAACTACTGACCCTTCTTCTTCCAGACCTTCTTCTTCCCACTCCAAGTCTAAAGGAGTGGCCAACACTATGGTCATTAGATCACCATCCTCGACAACAACTAATCACTCTCAACCTTCTACATCTCCAAGCATCACCAAACAATTCCAATAATGGTACATCCAGTGTTCATACAATCCACTTGGAGAATCATACGCTTCCATTTTGGAAAAACTTGTCAAATAGGAGGTCCTCAATCTCCCTCCAATCTGACCACCTCAATTTAACCCTTCAAAATCCCTCCCTACATGGTATAGGGAGGTTGACTTCTGTCACTTTCACCATGTCCACGGCCATCACATCGATAATTGCCAAACTTTCAAAAACATAGTCCAAGACATGATCAACAAGGGGATCTTGTTTTGGATAACCTAAACACCCCACCCAACCAACACATCAACATCCTCAAGCAACCATTCCCAAATCATCTACCTACTCAAAGCAATGTCCAGACCTTGACCAATAGCTCCCACGAGCATGACATACACATAATCAACACGGTCTCACCTCTTGTCCCTGACCAACCTCCTCCATAGGTGGAAGACCCTTCTTCCCCTATTTGTCCATCACAGGATGAAGAATCCTCTTGTCCTATTAATCCTCCATTGACCTCTCTTATATTAGGGGATGCCTTGACCATGCCAATGCCATTAAGCCCACCTCCATCCTTCCTCCCACCAATGGAGGACCCGACCTTGCGTACTCCTCAATCATGAATAGAAGGCACCATCATCCATGCCCTCTGCCCTCTTGAGGAATCACACTCTCCTATTTCTTCTCCACCAAGAGAAGATCCAGTCTCTCTGCCCATTTCGATCAAGGAAGACCCAGTCATGGTTTCCTCTTGCCTTTTGCCAGAGATTGCTACATCTCACTCACCTCCATCCACATCTAAACCCAAACTCGTATCTAACTTCACCTCACACAATGGTGGCCCTCAACCCAAACCAAAGAAGGCCACTAAGCCACACCAAAGGACTCCTCCCCCACCTTCATCATTACCTTCAATCTTGGGTCCGCATCCATCCACTTTAATAGGGGTGCTTCCTACTCCCATATCTCACAGAGGTAAGTCGCCTCCATTACTCTCTCAACCCATCAGACATATATCTCCTCTAGTCCATCAACCAATGCCTCCTAAACCAAAGTCATCAACCCTCACTACAACAAGACACACAGACCCATTAACAGGTTCTTATGCCTTACTGTTATAGCAATTGTTGTAGTCTTCTCACATCAGTCTCCCACCTCTTAAACCATATCAATCTCTCAGACCAAAACCCCCTGGTTCAATGACACTCGCATTTGTGTGTATCATCAAACGCCTGGGTATGACACTAAGCATTGTTGTGCCCTCAAGGTTGTCATTCACCAATGTCTAGGGAATGACACCTTTCTTCTCGACCATGTTAGCAACAAGCCTTCAACACCACCCCACTCATCGACTCTCAGATCAAGACCATCTTGGTTCGACAACTCTAAATTTTGCCACTATCATCACACTCTAGGACATGACACTAAGTGTTGTTGCACTCTTAAAGCTGTCACTCGTCAACATCAGAGAAAGGATACCCTTCTCATCAAGGATCCTATTGACCCCCCCTTTGCTAAATCATCAACACTAACCCATGCTTCTCATACCTCATCACTTAAATCAGGATCTCCAGGCCAGACTATGGTCGATTTATCGCCTTTAACCCCCTTATTCGACATCAACATAGTCAATCTGACCACCAAGCCTCAACTGACCTCAACCAATCTGTCAAACATTCTTCCTAGCTGCTAGGGGAATCCAATGTTCATCCAAGCCTCGACCAACCTTTCGACCCAGTCTCGACCAAATATCAATCACTCTTTTAATCCCAAAACTCAACTACATATTCAACCCAGCCTCAACCAGTCTCAACCGAATAAATCAACCAACCTTTTCACCCAATCAATCAACTAAGCTTTGACCCAGTCTCGACCAAATTTGACTAATCATTGACCTAATACCAATTTCAACCCAACCATTAACCAAATATCAACAAACATCAAGCAGACATTGACCAATCATCAATCCAAACCTCAACCAGACATTGACCATGACATTAACCAGACCATTGACCAGACACTAACCAATCATCAATCATGACCTCGATCAATCTTTGACCAAACATTCAACCCAACCTCTTAATCATCACCATCCAACATCAATCAACACGTGACCAACCTTGAAGAGGCAAATGGGGCAAGTCCACTCCTAATTGACTCAGACCTTATCACAATGCACAAGCATGGCCCAGGGACTTATCAAAACTTGAGCCCTTAAATGCCTTACATCTGTGACCATTCTGTTGTCAGTCGAGTACTCGATCACTTGATGTTTTACTTGAGCTCATCCCTTGAGCAACCCTCTATCATTGTCATTCCTATTCCTTTCAACCCTGATTCCCAACATTCGTGAACCCTTTTTGTCAAGTAGTAATGCTTTATCCTATAAAAGGGAACCCTTAAGCTTTTAGAGGCTCACCCATGGCTAAAAAGTTTAGTCAACAAAACATATCAAAATAGGATACCTATCATATCAAAGGTCATAAACTCTAGATGTAGACTACTCCCTCGAAGGATAACTACATATTTGTTGTATTACTATACTACTCCCTTGAAGGATAGCTAGGCTAAAGATATATCAAAGCATTTAAAGCAAAGCATATACCACTCCCTCGAAGGATGGCTATGACTACAGACAACACTTTTTTAGAAGCTTCCTACATCGATCAGCTTCACACATGACCACCAAGCAAAACAACATCCCTATGTGGACTTCCCGCATCGATCAGTCCACCGTAATATATATATATATATATATATATATAAAATTATGACTGACAAGTTATAGAGTCATGGACATGCCTATAGTCATTCTTGGGTCACCTATAAAAGGGGCAAAGTTATCTCTGCTCTAAAACAGGTTACCCTATTCTCCTCCTATCACCTGCTCAAGGGACTTTGAGCTCACTTTAATGTCAAAGTGATTTGATTACCTCTCTAACATAGCCTATGGTTAATGACGTAATGCATAAATGGGGCTTTTGTTCTAATAACTTCTATCTATGCTGTCATTCTGGTCCTTGTCAATGAAAGAGCAATATGCCTTTCACTTTCTTTCACACTTTGGTCACATTCAACCAAACTTTTTTCTACCCAACATTTTCAGACCAACAACATAACATCATGACATCGCACATCATCCTAGTCCATTTCACATAGTTTCTATGGACACCAATACACATGGAAACTATCAACTAGACAATTTATGTTAAGCATAAACCAATACTTGTTGAAGCATAAGTAGACCTCAGTTCATTTTTAGCATACATCCATCACACCTATGGAAAATTGCTAGGGATGAAACACCCCTCGACCAATGTTACAGCATACACCATTTAGAAACGGTTGTAACATCTTCTTTCTCCTCATCCTTTCGACACATGACCACACCCATCATTGACCATTTTGTCTCTTAGCCTAAACTACATTAGTCTGAGGCCCCTTCTAATTTGGGCTATGTAGGCAGCACTCAGATGACATGATGTCTTCTGGGGTTAGCTCGACCACCCTTATTTGTTCATCTCTCTGATGGAAAAACCTTCTTTCTTCCTTTTAACCATGGCTTGCCCTCGACCAAGACCAATCCATTACCTTTGACCCTTCCTCCCTTTTAGGGAGAACTACATTGGCCTGAGGCACTACAATAAGGGCTATGTAGGTAGCACTCAGTGTTCTGAGGTTAGCTCAGCCACATTCCTTCCTTTGCCCATCCATTCGACCAGTCATCTATCTCAACCCGTCTCAACCAACCACTTTGGAGATCATGCCTATCTCCTCTGACCTTGACCACTTCCAAGACGACGTAACCTTGGTTTTTTTTGCATGTATGCTACCTCACGACTGGTTAGAAAAATTGTGTGTAGCCCATATTTTTGACCCTCATAAGTATAGGATGGCAAGCCGGTTGATCCCTACTACTTGTGACATTTTCATGTTTTCGGGAGCACTTCCTGAGTCTAGGATACTTGGAACATGATGACCCATTAGAGCTACATCTTTGATTGAATAACCCGATCAGCTACGACCACATGCTAGGGCCTAGTAACTTCAATTTTGGCACTCCTCAACCCTCGACCTATGACAATTTCACCCGACCATCTCGTGAAGTAGTATGCACACAATTACAACTATTACAGCATTCACCCTCACCATTTTTATCCACTCTTTGTCAAATCAGCACCTAATTCCAAGTTCCTTTCCCTCTACTCCTACTTTGAGGGGGAATACCTCATCCATAATCGGGGCAACCAACCTCTTCCTATTTTTGTCTTGCAGTTCACTTGAACAACCAACAAGATGAAATCTACCTTATCCTACACCTGGGGCAATCAACTCCTATTTTTGTCTTGTAATTTGTCCAGAACAACCAACAAGACAAAAAGGGGCAAATGTAGACACCGAAATCATGTCTACCCCTTGGTCCTTTCTCACCCTTTTAGTCCCCTTTGGTCCACTTAACCACTCCTAACCCATGTCTTATTAATTTGAAATAATTATCTTATTTTAAGTTAATAATTCTCTCTCCCTTGCCACCTCACCACCCTAGGATGCCCTTCTTTGGATTCTCTTCATCCCCCCATGACCCATTTATGACCCCAATTTTTCATCCTCTTGCATCCATTTAGCCACCTTCGACCATTTCTTCCTCAAACTCGCTGACCCGGTAGTTGGGAAAATGGATGAAAGGCTATTTTTAGCCTTTTTCCTACCTTTTAGCCACTGACGTTAGTTAACTATCGACCGACATCGGTGATATTACAGGCATTGGTTGCATTCATAATGGTTTTCTACATCCGTTATCTTCCCTTCACCCTTGCTCTTCATGGGACTCTTGAATCTTGCAATCTAATCAATCAATCGACTAATCTTTTTGCTAGATCTCTCACTCTCTCCCTCAGGTACACATAGTAGGCTTCTACACCAGTAAGCACAATAGGGACTCTACCTCAGCCACTCCACCAGCAATAGGGCCTTCACACCAGCAGCACCAACAACAGGCATAAGCAGTTTACAACATTCTTTCTCTAGAAAATATGAGGTAAGTATTTGCTACTATTTTCATTTCGCTATTTCTTTTAATTCATCTATCATTCAGCCTTCTGTCCATTTGCAACCTTTGTTAGCCCAGACCTAAATCCTTATTTCTTTGTCTCCCTATTGCCTCTGTCTTCTGCCTGACCATACACTCTGTTCATTGTCCTTGTAACTCTATCCAAACCTCTACACTAACCATTAACCAAAACCAGACTCTCTCAGACCATCCAAACAGCATGAAAATCCATCCAGACCACTTTCCAGACCTATCTATAAACCAAAAACCCATCCATAGACCACAGACCCGACTGACACCAAATGCAGAGACCACTACCCCCACCAACATCGGCAAACTAACCGACGTTGGTAGACCTTGACAACCGATGCCGGTGATTGTGACTAGGCCGATAGCAACATTCAGGTAAGCATTTGCTTCAATTTCCTTTTCAGTCTTCAATCATTTTAGTCTTTTATCATTCTATCTTTTATCAGACATTACTCTTATCAATCAGTGGGTTGACATCCCTCAAGCTTTTGCTTCTGGGATCAAGCTTTTGCTTGGCAACCCACCACCTCCTCATCTAACGCCTTCTTTGTCTTAGTCTCTTGCTTTTGCAGGTGTCATTCCTCCACAACCAAAGAGGAGTTCTCACAACATTTGGATAACGGTGCACACAACTACATCCAGGTACATACAAGCCTTAAACCATTCTTCTTAGTTTCTTTTTCTCTCTTTGAATGTAGAAAGTGAATCTAGCATAGAAACAGTTCCCTTGAAAAGAATAAAATGATGGGACCTAAAGGTAAAGGGGGTTTTAAAATATTAATTTTCCCAAAGGTAGTTATAATCAGTAGTATAATGAGATACCTCAAAAATATGACTTTCTTAAATGTAATTATAATCATTGGCATAGTCAGGTAAAAAAATGATTTGCTTAAAGGTGGTTATAATCATTAGTACGATGAAAATATGCCCCAGTAGGGATAAAATGATAATGAATTACCCAAATGTGGTTATAATCAGTAGCATCTATATAGATTAAGGAATGATGATTTTCCCAAAGGTGGTTATAGTCATTAACACTAAGATTTTAGAATACTATGATGAATTAGAAAAGGGCGATTATGTATTGGATTCATACTCATAGAGTAAGATTAAGCCAGTATAGAGGATAGGCATGAACTCAATCTACCTACTAGTACGGATATACACATCCTAACTAACAAGGATTAAAATTCATGCATGTTTTAATTACTCTAAATGTGGGTAATATTTGGATATGTTGGGAATAAGGAGAAGTGATGCAATGTCATTTCTTGTAATATACACAAAATTGATTTTTTTAGCACATGACGGTATACACCATGATATAAAATACCATGATGACCTAACTATGATGTGCATATAGACTATCTCTTGATCCAATAATCCATTGAAAATAATGCACCAATGATAAAAACCATGATGACAATGTTGACATATGAATATGGATGAACTTAAGTATAATTTGTAAGGAATAATCTAATGAACACATATAAAACAAGTCAAGACACAATAATGAAAGTAAATAGACATGTAAATAAACAAACAAAAAAAAAACACCAATAAAAAACACAATAAAACATCAATAAATAAGAAGTGAAAAAATAATCAAAGTAAAATAAAATAAACACAAACAATGGTTAATCACAATTTTAGTATAAATAGAAAACAAATTGTTAGTGCATGTGTAATAGAGGTGTTACTCTTGGTGATAGGGTGACCCCTAATCTAGATAGTAACAATGCATGTATAACAATGAAATAATAATGGCATAAGGTTTCCCTTAGGCTATAAGAAAGTAATGAAACACAAGATGAATGACTAACATTTCCCCTAGGCTACGAGACAACAAAACAAAACAAACAAAAAAAGGGGGAAATATAAGAAAACAAAAGGTAGCCAAGGTAATTCTAAATGCACTAGGCAAGTGTATTTTGTGTACGTAGTTCCATGGACATTATATCCAACATGAACTTCAGGCCAAATGTAGTTCTCCTAGGATATGGGATAGAAGAAAATGATTGATAAGGAAAGATGATGGATGTGTATAGGAAAATAGGAATGATCTCTCAAAATGGTGAGTGTAGGAAAAAAGTAAATAATCAAAAAATGGTGAGAGTGTAAGAAAAACACAAGTGATAATGAATGTATAAAATTCAAATAATTAATGTGCACAACATGAACTCACAAAATGGTGAAAGCATAAGTCTCCAGGCTAGCAAGGATGGGGAAACTAAAGTACAAGTGGTTACTTGTGAAATAACTAGGAGTCCCAAAATCCTTAAGGTAAAGAAGTAGTGAAAAATAAATTAATGTGTGATTGAGATAAATTGAGATACCTAATGTATCCAAGTTCTACCTACATAGTCTATACAGACCTCAATCTAATGTAGTTCTACCAGAAATGAAAGGAAAAATACCAAGGTGGTATTAGAAATAAATTGAAAAAATAAGATGGCCCATCCATGGATTTACATCTCACATGGAAAGTCTAAGTCAAATTTATATTGGAATCAAAATGACTGGGGGTGATCAATCTCCAAAAAATTCTTATCAATTCCACTTAAGCAATCATCAACATATAGATCAAACAAAGCATAAATAATCAACTATACAAGCATGCAACAAAATTGCACAATTTAACACAACATATATCTGGGTAACCCTCAAGGGGAAGAAAAATCACTAATATATTCAAATCTAATACATTCCTATAATAAAAACATAAAATTTAATGAAGCACCCAATTCACATGGAGCACCAACCCCAACTAGCTAAGCACTAACTCAGCTAGGCTTTAACAAATACCTACTTACAAAGATGCACCAACACCCTAGATGACTCATAACAAATTTAGCCATATAAAATAATTGATAGAATTTACAATACCTTATTTCTTATATAATATATGATGATCTCATTTCTCATCTCTTCACATACTTTTATCCCTCCCAAACTAGCCTCTAGCCTTCTTCATTTAACTAGCCCTCTTCCTGACTTGATTAGGTCATATAAACTTATTCCTTATATGTATAATCTCTATAAAAGATTCATAACTAATATTATACAATCCTCCCATGGTCTATAAGACCTTCTACTCATAAATATGTTATATTGTTTGTTGACTTACTCACACCCTTAATAGGCCTAAAATTACCTAACATTTATACAAATCTCTAGTTCATATCCTTATTAGTAAAAATAACACCTTTACCTTATTATTTTGGACATGAAATGGATCTGAGGATATATAATAAACATGGATAAAATTTTATTTTAGTCCATTTATGTCTTACCTATCTTAATTAGGTCTTAACTCACCTTTAGGTCTCATGGAGACCTAATCCCATTAAGTCTATTTAAGACACATTACACTTTGCCTTCCTTGGTACACACTAAAACAACTTATAAATAAGTTACACATCATATGTCACTCATATATACCCATAACAAACTAATCTAGTATTCAAAACACTTTTTAGCTGAAACCACTACTTGGAACACATCATTAGTATTGTTCATATTAGGCATGTGCATACTTAGACAGTCTGACTTGAATAATTGAATCATAAACAAAAATTTTCTTATAACCCATGTAAAAAATTCATACATACAAAAAATTCATGATCTTAGTTTTATAACCATATGATTTATACTTCACAATATAGGGTAAAAGTACTCAAACCTTTCTATGTAATTAGCCCACTCAAAAATGTCAACTAACCTCAAAACATAATCAAGGAAAATTTATATTCAATATCTAAAATAGTATTTTATAAGAAATATAAAACCTTAAATATATTATTTTACACACACACACACGCATGCGCATGCACGTGCATGCACACACGTGCATGCACGCACACAAGCACACATGCACGCTTGCACACACACACGCACACACACACACATGCACATGCACATGCACACGTACACACACATGCACATGCACATGCACATGCATGCACGCACGCACACACACACACACACACACACACACACACACACACACACACACACACACACACACACACACACACACACACACACACACACACACACACATCACTCTAAATTATAAATATCTCAAGGTCTAATGCCAAATATAGATCTTACAGACTAATTTGTTGACCTTCTCCCTCATAGTCCTTACTCTGCCTGACAAGCCATTTTGAATTCAATATTTCAACCTATTACATTCAATTATTTTTTTAAAAGGATATATAGGTCATTAAATCCAAAAATAACAAAATCATGTACATTATATCCATTAACATAGGTAAAAGAGCCTCCAACTCATCATTGTAACTTGCTTACCCAAATCTACTAGTTTACCTTCAAACATAGACATGGTGAAAATGACCTTCAACACTTGTGTAGACACTTTTAGAGACATATAATAAATTTTTTTGATATTATGATATAATTATATCAATATAAAATATAATAATACCATTTTAATATGACAATATTGGTTTTGTATATGAATATCATAACCTTACACATCAACTATTTCATCTGCACTAGATAGGTCAACTTATGAGAAACATTTTCATCATATCCAAAAACCTCAAAAACATATATTCAAAATGAAAATGTAATAAAAATATTTAAATATATCTCCATGTACTTTGATTCATCCCTAATCCACCATCCCTAATCACATTCCCATGTTTGCCTAGTTTTCTCACTATTTGCCCCATTAGGATTTTTAGTGATAGGTCAACTTGTATGACTATTTTAGCATACCTAAGTGATATAACATACTCATAAACCACCATTTACATAATATTCAAGTCTAAATATTCAACCTTCATCTATTTATCAACTTTTACTTGATCAACTCTGACTAATACAATCAATATCTAAGAAATAAGGCCGTTCCTATACGGTCCACTCACTCACTTAACAAACCAATCACACATTGATGTAATTAGGAGAGTTATATACATTATTAAATATATTAAATATTCATATCAATTAATTATATATACTTTAGAATGAGTTATTTCACATCGGGTCATCATTAGGGTTCTTTGAGGGTCTAAAACATCTTCCAGTCTTAATGATCATTCATAAAGCTTAGCCCTTCATTATAAAAACCAATTATTATAAATTTGAGACATGACCCTTCCCCATATAAAATTAATAAATTAGGTACCCATAAAGAGGTTACACATGTCAATGAACACTTGAAAGTTCTTCTTAGGTTGAGAACCCTTCATTCTATGCACACAAGAGACCTCAAAACACTTTTTATTGCCTTAACCTTAATATTTTGACCTAAAACATGATGAAATAATTGAAATAAAATGAAATAACTCTGAGAACACTCACTTTTCCATAATTTCCTTGGAAACTGATCTTGATACTCCTTCTAGACACCATCTCTCTCTTTGATCTTTAGACCTTGATATGTAAGTCACATTAGGTTTTGAAAATGGCCTTATAGACACTATAAAAGGTGTAAAACATAATATAAATGACATAAAACCTCTTACCATGATAAAACACTTCCATACATTCTTCATATGCCTTGACAATATCTAATGACACCTCATTAGGTCAGGTAGGGTCTAGAACTAGTCTAATTACATGTTTGATTTGTAGGTCCTACCCCTATAGGCTAACTTTGAGATTATCATGAGTGGTATAATGTATCATATGCATGATAAAATAACCTCAAACATATCCTTATGTCTCTATTTATCCATCTCACTAGGCCACCAAGCTCATACCTTCTCACAAGGTCTCTTCATGTAATGACCAATGTCATAACTAGGCTTTTCAAGCACTTGAAGCTTGAAAACTGACCTTGAAACACTCCTTGATGATTTTACCCCTTGATCACATGAATTTAATAATCCTTGGGTAATTCCAAACTTTTTAAAATACCTATTCATTACCATTGTGCATATGCTCATGATATGACTAAACTCGATATGACTGTGCTTTTCAAGACACCTTATGCTCAAAGATTAGTACTCAAGCTCACTTATCTCGGACTGAACCTTGACATCAACCTTATAATAATAATTATTTTTCCTTCAAATTATCTCTTAATATAGAGACAATATGTTTCCTTTAAATTCTCTCTTGTGACATGAATTCCTTGTCACATTAGGCACATAAGCTCATACTTCATAGATCACTCACCATGCATCTTCACAAGATTCACCTTGACATCAATGACATAAAAATTGATATTAAATTATATAAATATTGAAATCAATGACAAAATTTCTAAACAAACTCTCTATTTTTCATTTATGGTAAATCATTCTTCATTTTGATCACTCTCATCTCCCCTAGTCTAGTTAAACTCCCTTCTTTGACTTTCTCTCCCTTTGACATTAATGACAAAGGGTCTATTATAGACTATCATCCAAAATAACATCTCATTATAATTTTAACACACATAATATGGAACATTATTGAACCATTCTCCCCTTTTTTTCATACATTCTACATTTAAAATAACTCATACCTCAAGACCATTCACCTTGTCATCAACTACATTTGAAGCTTATGAACAACTTGAATATCTCCCCCTCACACCAAGCATCTACCATGCTTATTATAAATTTAAGTGTGTCTCCATGAAGTATACTGGAGTAACCCCTTTCCATAGGACACTAAAACAACTCAATTTTAGGATATTCCCATATCTCCATTCTCTCACTAAATTTAATTACCTTCAATGTCCTTTAAGGCTTGATGTGTAATATAGGCTTGACCTCTTCATCAACCATTTGAGCATCAATGTCAGTTTAAAATAGGCATTCTTAACTTGATTTTACATATTAATCATGTTAAATCATAACAAATATTCCACTTGAGCTTATATAATGAGCATTCATCATCTTCACTATCTTTGGTTTCTATACATTCATTTTCATTCTTTCTTGCACTCTAGGGGATTCAAACATCATGTTTTGACTTGATAACCTTATAAATCTATTAGGATATAATATTATAATGTTTCTTATTCTATGAAATCTATAGCAAACAACCTTACACAACATTTTATTGACGTGAATTTTAACTCCTTTCATAGTTCTATGAGTACTCATTCTTGGAGGGTCTTATACACTCTCTTACTTGATGGCCAAACTAACTGCACACAAAACAATAATCATTGGCATTGGTCTATTTGATAGGTCTTTTCATTTTGACCTTATTTTATTCAATAACCTTATATTTATTTTGAGATTCCACCTTTTGGTCTTCTTTTAAACTAAGACCTATTTTGTCACTTGCAGACTTTTGACTACTCAATATATCATCTAGAGCCTTAGTGCTCTTTTCAAACTTAAAAAATATCTTCACCTTAATATATGTTTGATCCACCTCATATTTCATGGAATATACCTTAGTTTCATACATGATGAATTATTCCTCTTTATCCTTTAGGTTTGCATTGACTACATCCATTTATGCATCAACTTTATTGATAATCTCATCATACTCCTTAGAATTATTACTCAGCCTTCCTCAAACAAGCCAATCTATTCCTAATAGTCCTTAACTAGTGATATTAGTTTATGATTATTTATCCTTTTGAAACTTATACTCTTATAGGGGACTTACCAACTTTTACTCAAGGTTCACTTCAGCTTCTTATTCATCTAATTCTACATCATCTGTCAACCATAAGGCCTTTCCCATTTGAGAAACCATCATTATCTGATTCTATGTCCATGAAAAAGGATTCATTATTGTCATGTTCAAGTTCATTACTACCATCATCACTATAATATTCACTTCAATAACTTACATTATAATAGTTATCTTCTTTTGTGTAGAAACTTCTCTTATTATTGAATATTCCTTTCCTACCTTCATACTTACTGAACTCTTTGTTTTTGTCAATCCTATAGGCCTTCTTGTCATCACCAGGATGTTCATCATGTTATTAATTATTATTATATTTATCCTTGTTATGACACTTGTATGAAAAGTGACCAATCTTTCCACAGTTGCAACATTTGAATGGAAACTTACCCTTGTACTTATCAGATCCAAATTCTCAACTTCCTTGCAAACATGGCTATGAGTTGTTATCATCAACATCTAAACATTCATTTTCCTTAAAATTATTAAATTTTGAATTATTTTCAAATTTTAATGTTTCTTCCTTTATGAGAGGTCTTCCTCTTTTGTTTTCATCTCATAGGTAGTCAAGATTCCATGAAGCCCATCCATCTCTACTTTGTCTAAATATTACATCTCTTCCACTACAAATACCTTATATTCAAACTTAGGAGTTAGTGATCTCAAAAAAAAATTTAACCACTATATATTCTTTGACCTCTTCTCATAATACTCTAATGATGTTAAAAAATACATCAACCTTCAACAAGTAAGATGCAATTATTCCATCTTCATTCATATTCATAATTTCAAATTGTCTCCTATGGGTATGTAACTTGGCCATCATCACCTTGGTGTCTCCTCCATAGATTGTCTTCAATTTTTCCCATATATTTTTTTCTGATACACATTGCATCACCTTCACAATATATACCTCTAATAAGTCCCAAAAAATGAAATTTAGAGCCTTCAAGTATTTTTTCACTAGCCTTCTTACATGTTGCATCAATTGGTGGAACACGAGAAGCACTATAGCCATCCATAAATGATTTCCATATATCATGATCTCAAGACATAAAATATATATTGATAATAACATTCCAAAAATAATAATGATATCCATTAAATAACATATAGCCTTATTGGTAGAGAAACCACCTTGAGCTTGCTGACTAGCCATCCTTGTTCTTAGGATCTTCCTTTAGGATTTTAGACCTTATTCAAAAGGACCAAGCTCTTATAACAAATGTTTGAAGAAAAATTATTTAAAGGTCTGGTGAATTATTCTTAAAAATTTTCTTATCAATTCCACTTAAGTAATCATCAACATATAGATTAATCAATGCATAAATATTCAATTATATAAGCATGAAATAAGATTGCACAATTCAACATACTATATATATATATATATATATATATATATATATATATATATATAGAAAAACCTCATGGTGATGAAAAAATTGATATATAAAAATGGAGTATAGTCCTATAGTAAAAATATCAACTATAGTGAATCACCCACTTCACATGGAGTGCCAACCCCAACTAGCTAAGCACTAACTCAGCTAAGTTTTAGCAAGCACCTACTTACAAGGAAGCACCAAACCCCTTTATGACTTAGTACCAACTGAAACACATAAAATAATTTATCTCATTTATAATACCATTTTGATTATAAAATTATCATTATCTCCTTTCTCAACTCTTCACACATTTTTATCCCTCTCAAACTGGCCTTTAGCATTCTTCGCTCAACTACCCCTCTTCTTAATTTGATTATGTCATATGAACTTATTAATCATATGTATAACATATATAAAAAATTAATAATTTATATTATACACTCCTATGATGGTCTATAATACCTTTTTATACTCAAAAATATGTTATATTGTTCACTTCCTTACTCCCTTAATAGGCCTAAAATTGCCTAGTATTTATACAAATATCTTGTGCATATACTTTTTAATCAACCAAACACCCTTAAATTATTAGTTTGGCCATTAAATATATATTATTATATCTCATAGACATGTATCATACTTTATTTGAGTCCATTTATGTCTGAACTATCTTAATTAGGTCTTATCTCACCTTTAGGTCTCATGGAAACTTAATCCCATTAGGTCTATTTAGGACATATTACACTTTTCCTTCTTTGGTAAAACTTAAAACACATTAAAAATCAATTAAAAAACATATTTAACTCATCTATACACCTTATAACCTCATATATTCTTCAAATCACTTTTTATCTCAAACTCCTACTTGGAGCAAACCATTAGTATTGTTCATATTAGGCATGTACATACTTAGAAAGTATGTTTTGAACAACTAAATCATAAACACAACTTTGAAAATAAAACATGGAAACAAATAATACATACAAAATATTCACAACCTTATGTTCATCACCATATTATTTATACTTCATAACTTAGGGAAAAAGTACTCAAAACCTTCTCTATAAGTCTCCCACTCAGAATTGTCAACTAGACTCAAAACATAGTCATGGAAACTTGATCTTAAACATATGAAATAATATATACTATAACCTATAACACCTTATATATATATATATATATATATATATATAATTTAAATTATAAATATCATAATTTATAATTCTAAATTTTGGTCTTGCATACCAATTTGTTGACCTTCTCTCTCATAGTCCTTACTCTGCCTGACAAGCCATTTTGGCTTCAATATTTCAACCTATTAAAATGAATTTGAAGATTATGTAAAGGATATATAGGTAAATAAATCCAAAAATAACAAAATCATGTGAATTATATGTATTAACCTATGTAAAATATCCTCTAACTCATCACTACAACTTACCTTGATTTGCCAGTTTACCTTCAAACATAGTCATGGTGATAATGACCTTCAACACCTATGTATACACTTTTATATATTTAAAATTAATGTGCATGGTCTTATGAGATCATTATATAAATATAAAATATAAGGATACCATGTTAAAATTAAAACATTAGTCTTGTATACCAATCTCATAACCTTCCATCTTTACTGTCTCATCTGCACTAGATAGGTCAATTTATGAGCAAAATTTTCATCATATCCACTAACCTTCAAAAAATCTATCAAAAATTAAAATATATAAAATATACTTAAAAATATCTTCATGTAATTTTAATCATCCTTAATTCATGATATCAAATCCCTAATCACATTCTCACTTCTGCTTAGTTTTCTCATTATTTGCACCATTAGGCTTTTTAGTGATAGGTCAACATATATGACCAATTTAGCATGCCTGAGGGATAAAAAATAATAATAAACCACCATGTAAATAATATAAAAGTCTTAATATTAAATATTAATCCATTTATCAACTTTGACTTGGTCAACTCTGACTCATACATCAAATCTATGAGAAACAAGGCTTTTTATGTAGGTTCCACTCACTCACCTAACACACCAATCAGACCTAGAGGTGCCTAGGATAGCTGGATACATTACCCAATATATTAAAAAATCATACCAATTAATTTTTGTAACTTTCTAACAATGATTTTCACATCAATTCATTATTAGGGTTCTTTGAGGGTTTAAACTATCTTCCAATCTTAATGATCATTTATAAATCTTATCCCCTAATTCCAAAAACTAATGATTTAAATTTTGATCTAATAAAATTCCCTATATAAAAAATATATATTAGGCTACCATGTATAGGCTACATGTGCTAATGAACACTTGAAAGTTCTTATCGAGTTGAGAACCCTTCATTCTATGCACACAAGAAACCTCAAAGAACTTTTTCTTGCATTAACATTGAAAATTTGACTTGAATATTAGTTTTCATACTATTAAAAATATTAAATACCTATTAAAAACTCACTTGTCCATAATTGCCTTGTAAACTGATCCTAATACTCCATTTGGCCACCATTTCTCTTTTTACTCTTTAGTCATTGATCTATAAGTCACATTAGGTCTTGAAACTAACATGTTACCCACTTTCCAAGATATAAAAACCTAATATAAATGACAAAAAACATATCATGCTCAAAAATATCCATACATTACTCATATTCCTGGACAATACCTTATAACACCTCATTATGTTAGGCAGGGTCTAGAACTAGTCTAGTTACATGCTAGGTCTATATGTCATACCACTATAGGCTCACTCTAATATTATCCTGAGTGATTCAATGTGTCATATTAATTATAATACAACCTTATACATCCATTTATGACTTTATACATCCATTTCATCAGACCACTAAGCTCATACCTTCTCACAAGGTCTCTTCATGCAATGACTAATGTTATGACTAGGATTCTCAAGCACTTGAAGCTTGACAACTAACCTTGAAACACTCCTTTATGATTATACACCTTGATCACATGCATCTAATTCTCTTTATTCAATTTAATACTTATGTACATACCTATTTATGTTCATTATTGACATGTTCATGATATGACTAAGCTTGATATGAATGGGATTTTCAAGACACCTTATACTCAAAGATTAGTACTCAAACTTGCTTACTTTGGATTGAACCTTGACATCAACCTTAAAAGAATCATTTTCTTTCCTTCAAATTCTCTCTTAATAGAGATACAATAGGTTGTCTTCACACTCTCTCTTGTCACATTACTTCCTTGTCACATTAGGCACATAAGCTCATACTTCATAAATCACTCACCATGCATCTTCACAAGATTCACCTTGACATAAATGACATAAAAAGACATCAAACCTGACATCAATGACAACAATTCTCAATATTTTCATGATTTTTTGATTTTAAAGATTTTCTTAGATCTTTTACAAATGTTTTTTGAATTGCATAAGCATCTCAACTTGATCGAAAAAGATAAGATACCAAATAGATCAACTCATAAAAGGGAGAGATCATTAAAAATTAAAATTTTGACAAAATGAAGAGAAAGTGCGAAAATGGTGATTTAAATAACCTCAACATAAATTGAGAACTACCTACATACTCCTATTATAACCTCAAGTCACTGTAGTTCTATCCTATAATGGAGGAATATGACTAGGTAGTTGCAAGTTTATGAATTAATTAAATGGAATAGTATAATAATAATAATAATAATAATAATAATAATAATAATAATAATGGCAAATGGATTTGGTAATGCATGGTAAAGGTGTTTCCCCTAACTTTCGCATAGATTCTTATAATTAAGAAACAATGACATGGATCAATTATACTAATTTTACCAAAGCTATTTATAATTAGTATCCCCAAAAATGAGGTAGAATGTGATAATAAGGAAGAATATAATTGCCAAACCACTATCATACTATTCCAAGATATGACCTCCATGTAGAATAATGAATCAACTACTAAAACTTCATCTAGGTCCAATTGCTAAAGGTGCCCAAAGAAGTAATAGATTATAACCAAGGTCAAAAAGGGTGGGTTAGGAGGGTAGAACAACTTTTCTCAATATGGAAGGTATGGAATGAATGGTAAAGTCATGATACAAGGAATATGTTATTACTAAAATTGGCTATAATGGTAATAGGATTACCCCCTAGTGTCAAGGTAAGGTAAATGGGAGGGTATGAAATAACAAAAAGATGAATATATGTGATATCCCTTTCTTAGGGGCTCCTTTTCCTAAGCAAAATCTCTGATACCACTGTAATATCCCCAACCAATTGGGAATATAGAAAAAATAAAGCTCTGAACAAAGATACAATCTTGTAGAATAAATTCAGATAAATAATAAACCACAGTAAATCTCTTATCTACCAATCACATATCTTATCACTTGTTCAAATAATTACAATTATAGTCTTCTCTCATACATATAAAAGAATATTCAAATATGGTCTTAAAACCTTGATCTTCTACAAATCTGGAAGTTAAGCTTGAATCTGGACATCTCGGCCTGCTGTGTTGAACACACAGTCGCCGGCGTCAGTCGATATACTGCCAACGTCGGTCACTGTCAGTCTTTGTCTACCAATGTCAGTCTTCAGTCAGCCGATGTTAGTTATTGGGGATCTCTGTCTGCTGAGTTTAGTATCTGCATGGATCTATACAGGCCTATATAAACTTCATATAGTTGCTAATTAAGCACAACCTATCTATTTTCAACCCCTGATCTGAAAGTATATGGCTCTAATACAGAAGATCTCTATCTGTATAATTTATTGAATCAAAAACTAAATAAAGAAATACTTGAAATACTGTGATAACTTTTGTGTGAAGTTATCTCTCAAATCTGTAAACATCTGTGATAACTTCTGTATGAAGCTATCTCTCAATTTGGCAATAGATTAGTTGATATTTCACAGCCTCTCAATCGCACACACTGAAGAGTTGACATTCTCCAATGCAGATGGAATCTTGGAACCCTTGGCTCAGTCTTCACAAAAGAATTTTTCAATATTAATAATCAATAATCAATGCATGAATACCATACTCTCCCCCATGAGAAACCCTTATACCCTCCAAAGGTGTGATTGCTAAAATTAGATTTCCTCAAATTAGAACTTGGGTTTCTTAAAATAAAATTCCTCAAATTAGAACTTGGGCTTCTTAAATTAGAATTAGGGTCTTAAAATTAGACCAATTCTTAAATTAGAATTGGGGTCTTAAAATTAGACCAATTAATTAATAATTAATAATTAATTAATATCTAATTTAAAATTAGACCAAATAATTAATATTTGATTAAATCAATCAAATATTAATATCTCCCTCAATACATGTCAGATCCTCAAACCGACTGAAGCTGGTGAATCAAGGAGTGATTCTACACATGACCATACCAAAATAAGGGTGCTCTGCTGCGTGTCAAATATCCCTAAAAAGTAGGAGCTTAGGCAAATGTGTCTAAAAGATCTTGAATGAAAGCCAACTGTAGGAATTTTGCTAATCGAAGCCAATCCAAGCTCCATCATGACCCTCTATCCATCCTATCAGCCTATGAAGGTCACATAATAAGCTAATGATCAAGTCTATCTATGCACACTAAAAAGGGGACGTGACAATCTACCCCTCCAAAAATTGCTTATCCCCAAGCAATTTCAGAACAATGAACCACTCGATCCACTTGGATCCTAAATGTAGTTATGTTCTTCATTGTTGTTAATCAATGCAAGTACCTACAATATCATCAGAAGTAGAACAAATAGGAACCCATAATCAAACTAGAAAATGCAACTCAACCAAAATCTAAAAGCACAACTGCCATAGTCAAGAACACATGAGAACCAAAATCTCGAAGCATCATAACCCAAGTAGAATAGACAACTCAAACTGCCAATTCCATCTACAAAAGATGGTGCCAATCTATTCCAAAATGGATGGTAAGAAACAAGTACTGATCTACACCTACGTGAAATCACATCTTCAATCTCTAGATTAATAGAAGAATAAAGAACATACCCTACCATATAATGTCGGTAGGAACCCATGAACTCTGCTACTGGCTCACCATCACTGAACTGGAAATCACTAGATGGCTCCAATCTCTAAATCCAAGTGGCTGTAGGCTAGATAGAACCCTGTGCAATCTACTCAACAAACCCCACCTCAAAATCCTTGTGAGGTAGCATAGTAGAAAGGATCACTATAATCTCCCCACCCAATCTGCTAATCGCACTAGTACCTCAAATGAGAACACCTTCCGTCACCTTATGCGAGTCCAGATGAACACCTACACTATCTAGCAAATACTCCATGAATGACTTAGTGCAGTAAAAATTATATGTGAAAACATCAACATACTCCCCCACACACCGCAACTGATCCCTCTGTAAAGTTGGCACAACCAACTGTACCACACTATCATCTATGTGAGAAGAATCAATCTGGAGACTCAACTCCACTGGCATTCCAAACTCATCGAGATCAGGTACTCCCAAATCCTGCACATGTGTGTCAACCTCAACAACATGTTCATCAACAACAACTGTAGGAATGTACTCACCACCAACCACCTCAATATATGAATGATCTAGGTCTGGAGCTGGTGAAGACCTCAAATGCTCTAGTTCCATGGTCACCTTAGCCAAATGAAACTGTGACTCCTCATAAGCCAACTACGTACTCTCAAGAATCTCAAAAGTCACATCTAGCTACTGAAAAAGCACACTCACCTTATCTTCCTTGACCAATAATGCATCATATGCTATGCTGCCCCACTCCATGAGATAATCTCTATCAGCTACCAACTACATATAATCCTATCTCTGAATCTAGATAGCCTCCCATAGCGAGTAGATCTCTGTCAAGGACAAATAACTGCCTCCCTACTCAATGCTAGTAGGAGAACCCCATCCATAAACTACTAACAACTGATGAGCAACATCAAAATTATTGCAAGTGGTAGCAATGTCTCACTCACTAACTCTCATCTAACTAGACACATGACGCTGATGGCTAGATTGTCTCCTACAATCCTCCACTGATGCACGGTCCAAAAGAGTAGACTCAAAATCACTGACCTCTGTAATACTACCATCCATACTCTGTGAATCAACTTCAAAGCTCATATCAACATATGGAGTATCAACAACTGTAGCATCATTGTCTAACTCCTCCATACCAAAAGAAACTACTGAGGAAACTAAGTCCTCAAAACTATCCACTGCATTCTCCTAGGTGTCATCTGCAACAATCGGATCCTGGGACTCTACTACAATCTCTACCATATCTGAGAGATCATCAACACTCATTATACTAACATCTGAGTACACCTCCACACTCTGAATGCAAGCATCAGACTCATCCTCACTGTCAAACACCTGAACTGAACTCACCTTAAGACAAAGCTCATCCACAACATCCTCAACTACTCCTACCTATGAAGATAATGTAGATAAATCATTACTTGAAGATGTGTTAATGTCTACCTATACCAGATTAGCATGTCTATCAAACTCATCATTCAAACTTTTGCATGTCATAGGGAAAGTACTATGATCCTTAGGCCTATCAATTAAACTATTTAACCACATACCAGCTCTAGGTGAGACATTTTTCTCTTTTGTCCAGATATACCATAAATCTTCTGCCAAAAGTTTAGAAATTTTATCCTCCTCCTCAAACAAGATTGTGAACATGATGGAGTGCATTGATGCTAATACATCACTGGAATGAAACTCATCTAAAATATTCCAAAATATGTTGAACATCCTATGAATGCCACCAATACAACCTACTAACATCATAATGTTTTCAAATCCATACCTTGCAAATATTTCAAGTAATCTTGCCCTCTTTGATAAATGAGGGTCTCTAATGTCATCCAACTTTTTGAAGCTTTTACCATGGCATGAAGTACCTCTCTCATAATCTGATCATCATAAAAATTAAAGCTAGCTATTTTCCTCATGATTTCACTAATGCAAGAGAGAGTTGCAAGTCTTACCACCTCATCATGATGTCTCAATAATCGGGGCTTCACCAACGAACCAAACACTGGAGATAACATTGTTTGCATATCATAAGAATTTGACTGATCAACCTTGCCTAAATAAGTTTCTAACTCTGCCAAAGTTTTTAGAATGTCATCTGCTTGCTGAAATGGATTATCTAACTTCTTCTTTGCATTGTGCATTCTTTCTTCCAAATCTTTGACACCTGTTAAAGCCATATTGATAACCAAACTACCTAGCAAGGTGGTAGGACATCAGTTTTGATTTGCCCAAACTATCCAATAGGATGGCAAGAATTTGGCTCTGATACCACTATGATGTCCCTTTCTTAGGGGCTCCTTTTCCTAAGTAAAAGCTCTGATACCACTGTAATATCCCTAACCAATTGGGAATATAGAAAAAATAAAGCTCTGAACAAAGATACAATCTTGCAGAATAAATTCAAATAAACAATAAACCACAGTAAATCTCTTATCTGCCAATCAAATATCTTATCACTTGTTCAAATAATTACAATTACAGTCTTCTCTCATACATATAAAAGAATATTCAAATATGGTCTTAAAACCCTGATCTTCTGCAAATCTAGAAGTTAAGCTTGAATTTGGACGTCTTGGCCTGCTGTGTCGAACACACAGTCATCGACATCGATCGATATACTGTCGACGTCAGTCACTGTCAGTCTTTCTCTACCGACGTCGGTCTTCAGTCCACTGATGTCGGTCATTGGGGATCTCTATCTGCTAAGGTCGATATCTGCGTGGATCTGTACGGGCCTGTACATACTTCGTACGGCTACCAATTAAGCACAACCTGTCTGTTTTCAACCCCTGATCTGAAAATATATAGCTCTAATATAGAAGATCTCTATCTATATAATTTATTGAATCAAAAACTAAATAAAGAAATACCTGAAATATTGTGATAACTTTTGTGTGATGTTATCTCTCAAATCTGTAAACCTCTGTGATAACTTCTATATGAAGCTATCTCTCAAATTGGCAATAGATCAGTTGATATTTCATAGCCTCTGAATTACACACACTAAAGAGTTGACGTTCTCCAATGCAGATGGAATTTTGGAACCCTTGGCTCAGTCTTCACAGAAGAATTCTTCAATATCAGAAATCAATAATCAATGCATGAATACCATACTCTCCCCCATGAGAAACCCTTATACCCTCCAAAAGTGTGCTTGCTAAAATTAGATTTCGTCAAATTAGAACTTGGGGTTCTTAAATTAGAATTCCTCAAATTATTACTTGGGCTTCTTATATTAGAATTAGGGTCTTAAAATTAGACCAATTCTTAAATTAGAATTGGGGTCTTAAAATTAGACCAATTAATTAATAATTAATAATTAATTAATATCTAATTTAAAATTAGACCAAATAATTAATTAATTAATAATTAATTAATATCTAATTTAAAATTAGACCAAATAATTAATATCTTATTAAATCAATCAAATATTAATATCTCCCTCAATACATGTCGGATCCTCGAACCGATTGAAGCTAGTGAATCAGGGAGTGATTTTGCACATGACCATACCAAAGTAAGGGTGCTCTACTACGTGTCAAATATCCCTAAAAAGTAGGATCTTAGGCAAATGTGTCCAAAATATCTCGAATGAAAGCCAACTATAGGAATTCTGCTAATCAAAGCCAAGCCAAGCTCCATCATGACCCTCTATCCATCCTATCAGCCTACAAAGGTTGCATAATAGGCTAATCATCAAGTCTATGTCCACTAAAAAGGGGACATGACAATATAAAATAGAAAAAACAAAGTAAATATAAAGGCAAGGTATGGTAAAGGTATGATTATGTTCTTCCTATTGATGTAGAGATGAACATCCTAATAAACATATGACATAACCAGAATAGTCAATTCTATAAATTTTAAACCCACACCCATTTTGAATAGTTACTCTGTTAATAACCTACTACTGATTTAGACTCTAACAATGATATTATGATTTTAACTATTTAGTGATTTTATTTCCTCTAAATTTTGAGATAATATGTCTTCATAACCTCTACAAAGGAAATTTCATCCAAGGATGGTAAACATAAATAAACAATGGATAAAAGTTATGATTTGGTAATGGAAATATGGATCAGAATGGAATGTATAATGGTTGGGAATGAAATAAAGATTGGGATTTTTAGGCATGCATGATGTTGTTGATTCCAAATTTGACATAATTTTTTTTGTGGTGGAGTCAAAGACTTCTGAATATTCTCTCAATAGGACCATCATTTTATTTTATTTTTTGGGCCTGAGAGATATTTCCATATGATAATGTTATAGATAATAATTTTTACTAATTTTATATTTGATAGTGTCTTCATCAAATGGTGAAGAATTATTATGCTCAACTATTGGTTTCTCAAACATGTTTCCACCTATAAAGTTGCCTTGATTATCTCATAACACCTCTATTAAGGTTAAATAAGGAATGTTGACTTTTGAATTTGATTGTCTTATAGCACCTCAAAGAAGGTTTCACTAGAATGTTATGAGTTTGGACTTTGATTATCCCCTGTCACCTTTAAAACGTTTTCACTAGGAGATTAATAATTTTTCACATGAATTTGGTCTTTGTCCCCATAATATTCTTTAATAAATATGTTTCTATGGATACACTTCAATAAGGTGTGATTTTATTGGTCCCAATCAACACTTGTGGGAGGTTTAAGTCAATATAATGGATATGTTTGATGGTGTTAATGGTATGTAGATTAGTAATGGAGTAGGAAGAGGTAACACAATCCTCATAGAAGATAGTAGGATAACTTGTGTCAAAGTAGAATTAATCATCCTCAAAAATTGTGGAAGGATCAAAAATATTTTCAAAATGATTTGAAATTCATGTGTAACCAATGTTATAATATCCTTTAATGTATTCTAATTCTAAAGCTGAGTCTAACTTAGGGGACTCTGAATCTAATGTTGAGACTAGTTTTGATTCTATTTCTAATGATAAGTTTGATATCGGTTCAAAAATAGAACCTAAATTTAATGTTGATTCTTCATCTGATGTTATGGTAAATATTCTATGTTGAATTATTATTATTGAATTAATAAAGGATTTTAGTTTAATAATGGGATCTTCAAAAATAGGCTCATCTAATAAAGACTCCATAGAGACTTTCTCACTAAAGTGAAGCTTCTCAAAAAAATCAGAATGGTTAATATGAAACTCCATAGAGACTGGATCATCAAAGTGAGGCTCTTTAAAAATAATGAAATGGTTGAGATAATGATTTTCCCATAGGTGGTTATAATCATTAGGGGATGAATTAATAAAAAATTTATTTCCAAATTAAGACTCATCAACCAAAGGGAAAGGGTTAACATGAAACTCCATAAAGAATGGCTTGTCAAAGTGAAGCTCTTTAAAAATATGAAAATGGTCAAAAGATGATTCAACATAGGGTAGCTCATCATAAATAGGTGTTTGAACAAAAATATCATAGATTGGCTGGTTTTCTTGTCTTTGGTTTATAATTTGTTTCAAAATATTATATTTGGAGACTTCTTGATTTTTGAATGATGACTATTGGAGAGGTAATGATTGGCTCTATTGTGGTTCGAAGACTAGCATAGATTTTATAATGTAGGGGAAGGGTTTTAATGGATGAATAATGACCTATAGTTTTATAATGATCTCTTATCAAGGATTCACATCTATGATGGGATCAGCAAATATTGGTTGGGGGTTTAGGATGGTAATTAGGATTCATCTAGTCACAATTACACAACCTTATTGGTCTAATGAGCTACCACATATGGAAGGGTCTGGAATGATAATGAATGGTAATTAAAAATCTAGGTTGTTGATGCAATCCAAAGGAATATATATTGTAATTTTAAAGAATGGGCACTATGGAGTTTGGTTGTTAATGCAAGATAAAGGATGAGGACCTGAAATGGTAATAAATAGGTCTTGTGAAGCTTGGTTGCTAATGAAAGATGAAGGATAAAGGCATAAAATGGTAATGAATGGGTGTTTTAATTCTTAATTTATAACTTAAACCAAAGGAAAATGGCCTATAATGTTAATCCTTGAGTTCTCTAAATCTTTGCTGTTAGTGCAAGCTAAAGGATGATTACTGACATAAGTATTGGATCAGGTACTATTATCATTGAAAGGTAGAACTTAGTAATTTAATTAGCCCAAAGAAAGGAGATATTTATATATGATAATTGACATGGATATGTTTATAAATTATCCCAAATATGGTGATCTTGGTTGACAAAAATGGTCTTGAACATGGTCCATGGAGCTTAGCATTGGTCCAGGCAAAGTAGAATTAGTCCTGAAAACTTGAGCTAGGTATTGGAAAGCAAACATGATTGAGGCATGATCAGAGTTATGAATATGTATCATTAAATATAAAGGTATAAATCTCAACAACACTTGAAACATGGTCTAAAACTATTGGTTGATAATTGGCATGTCTTGAAACGTGGTTTAGATGGAAAACTTGGTCTATTGATGCAAATAATTTAAACTTGGTATGTCTAGAAACTTGGTATAAAAGGAAAAATTGGTCTAAAATTTGACCTATAAATGGATATAATCTCCAAATATTGGCAGTGGTAAACTCATTTTAAAATTTCTTTGAGGTCTAGTGCCTAATATCTTACACAAATGGTTAAAGAGATAGTAAGATCTGAATCTTGGTTCTCAGAAAAGTGTTTCAAACAACTCTAATCTAGGTCTAAAAATAGAAAATGGTGCTAGGTATTTGTAAATAATGAAAAAATATAGGCTCAAAATTCATGTGTCCAAGGAACAAAATGTAAATGCTAGGTCTTTGGAAACAAGGCAAAAAGCTAAACGTGAAAACAACTAGGTCTAAAAGGCAAATACTAGGTCTTTGGAAACATGACATAAAGCTAAACTTGAAATAAACTTGGTTGAGGTATAAACTACAAGGAAATTAATCTAACAATTTGAAACACTTAGACTCAAACTAGGCATATGAATTCAAATATAAACTTAACAATTGGTAAAAAGATATTGGACCTTAGGCACATGCCTTCAAATAATTGGGAAGATCAATCCCAAGTAATAAAAATAAAGACGAGTAAAAAATTTACAATAAAGTGGTGTGAAAGACTCAAATTTAAACTATCCATGCTTAAGGTTATACTTGGAGAGAGAATTTTCACCTTAGTTCTAAGAAACAAAATAGATGTGAGGCACACTAAAAGATACCACTTCCAAAAGTCTAGGAAAAAATATCTTCAAATCAAGCAAAGAATTAGTCCTAGTTACACAATTTAAAAAGTAAGAGATAAACACATAATCCAAAATTAAGCAAGAAATAGGTATAAACCACTCAACATTTAAATCTAAACTTTAAAAGACCAATTTTAAACTTGTTTTGGAAGATTTGGGTTCTCCAATGGACAATTTTCTAGACCAAAATGAATGGTATAATGATACCAATCATAGACCAAAAGGCATGCATGGTTTCACACATGATTTGAAATAATTAAAAGGTTTTAAAATAATATGAGAAAAATAACAATGTTATCTCACTCAAAAGGTATGAAATTTTTTTTGTTTCAAAATTCTGAGGTAGAAACTTGGGATGAAATAGGTAACGTAGTGATGCCCTTTTTGAATAACTGACAGACACACACAAAACAAAGATTTTAAAATGTCTAAGGCAAAGTGTGGTATCAAATATTTGTATTAACACCTATTTAGGATAAATGTCATGTGAAAACATGAATTTTTTGATTAAAAACAATTTTAGACTAAAAAACAATACAATTAAAATAAAGACACAAAAAACTAAGTGTATCATCCTATCCCTAAAATTTGACAAGGTTGCTTTGTATTTGTCAAATTTTGTCAATATACTCCTTGAGAGGAAATATTTTTTAATTCAATAAATCTATATACTCATGAAAATTAGAGTTTTTTAGTCCCCCTCTTCCCTTATTAGTTCATACGGTGACATGAAACTTTGGTATACTCACCATGCATTGATAATATTTCTATAGTAAATGCGGTATGTCTAAAAACTATAAGTTTTACATATTTTTAGATGGTCCAATATGTGTGGTTAACACTAAGGTAAAACACATCATTTATATCTGATCTAATCATCTTGTAAAAATATCTTGTCCTTTTTATAACCACTACATCCATCAATTGCTTAGTGTAGGGTGATATCTAAACTAGGCCATTGTTTTAAGGGCAACAGTCACTAATGGATTTAGTTTAAATATTAAAACTAACATCCTATAAATTAACCAACTCATTTTGTATACCCCATCATGGATTTGGGTTGAAAAAAATCTAGGAGATGAATTCTCATGTCAATTCTTCCCTAAATAACTTATGGGGAGGTGATGAAATCTTACCCACAAACCAAATGCAAGAAAAGAAAAAAATGAAACTAGCACTTTGAAGGGGATTTTATGAATCACCAAATTTAATAAAACTTTGGGAGATAATATATTAAGTTACTTCTAGGATTTGGACTAAGAAACAAGTCAATGAAAAAAATGCTTTTGATCACCCGAGTTCCCTAAAGGGGATGGGGGGAGAGCATGTGCACAAAGTCTAGTTTGCAAGAAAATAAAACGAACAAAAATAAATCTATTGGGATCATTTAATATAAGATTTATGTTATTTTTAAATAACTAAGTGAAGTGTGAAATTAAATATCTCCCCTCACTTTTTTGTTGGCATTGCCAAACTTTGAAAGACAAAAGCAAAGTTAGACTATTTTTATTCACCAAAACGTAAGTGTGAGTAATAATTTGGCCTTTATAAGAACTTGAAATATATTTCAAATGTTTTAAAGCACAAAAATAAATGTGAAATTATTTTATTATTTATTTAAAATCCTTTAAAAACTTGTTATAAGTTTTATTTTATAAAGAAAGCATAGTTAACTTGCAAAATCAATGTTAAAAACAAAATTGAACATAAAAAGGATAAAAACTAGCAGTCAATGTTTTGACCATAACTTATAAAATATTATTAATTTATTAAAAAGAAATTTGGGAAGTTAATAATATGTATAATTTTAAAATATATTAAAAATATTAGACTAAAAAAGTTAATAAAAAAAGTTATGAGATCTATATCAACCATTTTTTAGCAAATAAAAAAAAATCGGAAACAACAAAAAATAATAGTTAGTAATTTGCCTATAAATACTATGATGTCTACTATTTGTTAAAAAAATTTGGATAGGATCATTATATCAAATAACCACACATATATTAAAAAAAAATTATAAAAATATACGATGATTGTAAAATTAAAGTTAAAAATAAAACCAAACATAAAAAAAGATAAAAACCAACAATCAATGTTTTAATCATAACTTATAAAATATTCATCATTTATTATTTAAATTATGGTAGGTGTTTAATATTTAGAAGTTTCAAATATTTAAAATATATATATTAAAAAATTAAAAAAAAAATTGTGATCTCCACATCATCTATTTTTGGAAAATAAAATCATAAACAAAAAAAACATAACAGTCAATAATTGGCCTATAAATCCTAACATATATATTATTTTTTAACTAAATTTTAAAAATATGTTAATATGAAAAAAAAAAACATTAATAAAAAAATTAAGATTAAAAGCAATAATTTATCAAAATAATTGAGAACTGTACCAACCATGTTCTTTTAATTTTCTAGAAGTAAATAATAACAAGAAATAATTAAGTAAAAGAGTGGTTTGCGTGTCTTACTGGGAATGCCATTATGTTATAAAGGAATAAATATAGGGGATATTATTATTGTGTTATTATTAAATAAAATCAAACAAAATACACTAAAATTCTTACACCTCTAGTCTAGACACTCAAGGAGCTAATAAACTACAAGATTAAATAAAAAATGAAAGCAAAACATAAACTTTTACCTTCTATGAGAGCAAGTGTTGTGTGTTGGCACTAAGATTGATGTGCTCAGTTATGTGAACAATAAATATTTAGAAATGGAGATCTTTGTATCACCTCTCATTTTCACCTTGTTAATGTCAGATTATCTTTGGCTTGGCTTGGCTTTGCAAATGGCCATGGTAGCTTTATTTCAAGAGAGATTTGAGGGAAATAATACATAATATGATTAAACAAAAAAGTTTTTTATCAATGAGTGAGGCCATGTATTTATATCTTCCAAAACTAACTCTAAGCCAATTATAATTAGATTAGAGTAAATTGTGGTTGATTTTGAATTGACCTTTAGTTGAGTTTGAACTAACCTTTACTTAAGCTAAGGAGGGGACATGCACTTAATATTTGGGATCGAGATCATATTTATTAGGCATGGCTCTCCATTCCTTAATTTATGGCATTTAGGGAGATATTTTCAATTCCATGACTTTGATGATGATGACATCATTCTTATTGAATTTTGTTTTTTACAAACTTTATTCTTACTAATTTCACATGGAAATTTCACTTAAGCATTTAATTTGATTTAACTAATTCATTCATTCTACTTTAAATTTTTGTATTTTAGTAATTGTTTAAGCACCCTACTTAATAGGTCGAAAGGCTTAACTATCACATTACTAGGTCACAAGTTAACTGGAGATGAATCTATGAGAGGTTATTGTTGTGTACAAGGTAATACCTCAAATAGGGAGGCCTCAACATTATTCTAAGAACTAATATCCAATGTATTTATGAATTTGGTATATTCATATATTCATATGCTTAATTTTCACTATTTAGTGTAAATATATCTGAAGTTTGGTTGGAATCCAGTTGTGACCAAAATAGGGTGTCTAAAATAATGAGATCTAGGGAAACATACTAGCTATTCAATGAAGTAAAATGTGATCAATCACGAAAACTATGCTCTCTATGTTTCAATAAATGTGTCATATTAATATTATAGTAAAAAATATTATAATTAACCCTATCCTAAAAAGTATACCTATGGAAGAGGTGGATCTTAGATCGATAAAACTATCTTTAATATTAGTATCTTTTTACAATTACTTCCTTCTCTCCTCTTTCATAATTGTTCTTAGTTTCATTTTGACCAAATAAAGGGAGCACAAAAGAATAATAAAATAAAATAAATAATAATAAATAAATAAAGATAATCAATGTTATAAGATATATATGAAACTAAAGTATTAATAAATACAACATTCATATGAAAGATATTTAAACTAAGGTGATCTAGAGGATTTTCATATGGTTTGGAAAAATGTGGAAAAGACAAGTGTCACAATGGAAAGTTGACATGTGACAAAAATATAAAGATTTTATACAATTAATTTTTATATTGTAATTATTTTATGCTAATTGGTTTTATGTTTCAAATGTGGGACCAAATTGACCTTTACCCACATTACCCCATTATCAACTTTGCCAGCCATACAATTCTGCTCATGCCACCAATTTATTTATTCTACATCATCCAATTATTTTCCCACCATAATTCCTCCATTTTCACATTTTTAAGATAATACGTATATCCTATTTTATGGTTTTTAATAACCATGGGATGTGTTTTGAAATTAAATCCAAATCTATATAATATACTATTATTATGGTTTGTATACCATTGGATATTATTAAACCCTTTTCCCATTTTAATACCTTAATATCACATGGATGTTTATTCATGGGATATTATTGAAACTAAGCCAAAAAAACTTTAGTCATGGGATGTCGATTAAAAAAGATAATAACACCACTTTATTTCACTTTACCTTTCCCACATGGAATTACATCCACTTTACATGGGGAGTGGAAAGTATTTGGTTTTTTAGTATTACATGTGAAATGTTTTAATAAACATTATCCTTAGATTTTTTATGTTTGACGTTAAACATAACATGCATCTTTACTCCCCATGTGGATAATGGTCAGATGGCTGATATGCATTGGTTGTTATTTTTTAAAGAGTTTTATTAAATTAAACATGGTGTTTCAAACACCCATAATATATTAGATTTTATTATATTTAATTTGCATGTAGCTTATTAAGGGAGATTAGTACACTTTGGGGGATAAAAGAAGGTTTTAATCTAATATTGGTTAAAAACAATTTTATTTCATTTCATATTGCAGATGATTTTTATTATCCAAAGAATATGAAACAACATGAAAAGAATATTAGAGAAGATATATATTTTTGGTACAAAGGAAAATTTTTGTAATAGCTTGATTAAGGGTATTTTTGCCTATTCCAGAGTCGTGTAAGCTTTTGAAAATTACAGAGAGAGTTATTTGCCCATTTTGGAAAAAAATCACTTGTAGAGCTTTGGATGAACAAGGGACATTTGATGATTAGGTTCAGAGTCTTTAATGTTTGGTTTATAGTTATATGCAGGTGACAGGGTTCATTTATCATTATTGTGAGTTGCATTATTACTTTTAAATTGATTTTTAATGGACCAGATTTCTACTTAGCAATCTTAGGGATGTAGCCAATTGGTGAACCCCATAAAAAATCATTGGTCTCTATTTCATTTTTTTTCCATTATATCAATTTAAAATTAATCATTGATATTTAATAAATTAATTACAAGAAATTAATTAAGAGATTATTTACAGAGATAAAATTTATACCGAATGTTTTTTAATTGAATAATAGATTCATGAGTCTACAAAATACTCATAATTAGAATTATTATAAATAATTTACATTTTGATTAAAAGTCAATTCATTTTAAATAAATTTTGGAAATTGGCATATTATTAAAATGCATTTTTTAAAATAACAATATTAATTAGTAGGGGCTACTCACTATTCATAGATCAATTTTAATGCAAAATCATGTTTCTTAAGTTATTATTCACTTAGGTTTGAATGTTGAATATTAAATCCATTTCTTATTTTATTTAATCAAGAAATTGAGATTTTTGTAACCAATTATATTTTACTTAAGGAATTGAGAGTTTTAGAATCTGATTATTTAAAAAGTATTTGATTTATCTAAGGGGGTAAATCTAGTTTATGGATCAAGTTTGGTATTAGAGTAGTTACTCAATAAGATTTAAATTTTTTTTTAACCTATGGTTAATCATTTATTATTTGATAATTATTATAGTTGGTTCAATTATGTGTTGAACACAAGAACATGTGAACTATGGGTAAGTTGTCAAAATAGGAAAAACTAGATGAGATCAAAGCATTTAATCAATAGATTCAAGAAGATAACTCTCTCTTGAGATTAAAATTTTATTCCTTGGAAGAGGAAGTTGAAAGGTTGAAAATTGAGTTATAAGCCAAGTTTGAGCTCTTTACAAGACTATATGATAGTGAACAAGTGAAGGATTTGCCTTCCACATGAGATGTAAATGAATGCATTGTAAGTGAATGTGAGTCACCAATTAATTTTCCTTCTCATGATGAATCTAGTAATAATGATTTTGGTAAATTTTAATAGTATACAAAAGGAATAGGTTCAAAATTACTTGTTAAAATGGGATTAAATCGAAAAGGACTTGGAAAATATGGCCAAGGCACTACTAACCCTATTTAGGTAAAGGATAGACCTCATTTTGAAGGATTGGATATAATAGTGTAAAAATCAAAGATGGTGAAAATTCCATAACTATTGAAGGAAGACAAACTTCCAATAGAAAAGTGCTCAGGTCACTAGTCTTGTTGAGTGATAACATATAGAGAAAAATAATTTTATCCCCATAAAAAGATGGTTTACTATGTAGACATGTTTTAAGAAAAGGTAAAATCATTCCACCTTCTCATACTTTCACTAGTCCTACAAAACCTAGTAAATATTTCAGCATATATTTCAATTATGAAAATAAGGACTTATTATCACAATATTATTGGTCTAAATATCCATGTAGTTTTTGTGGATTATGTTGTTCCCAAAGTCTATCACTCTTTTTTGGGACAACACATGAACTATTTTTGGTCCTACAAGCCAAAAAAATTTCTCTTCCCTTTGTAGAGTAAAATACTCTACATTTTATTTTGAGTTTCAATTGTGCACTCCAAGTTTTGTCCCTATGCATTTTAGTTTCGAGGTAGTAAGGGTTATGACATAGGGTGCAAGGTTTTTCATTTTGCATGGGTTTTTCATTTTTCCTAAAGTTTTGTCTGTCTCAAAGTTGATAAAAAGCCAAGTGTCATCTACAGGGACACATTATAACTTGTTTCTAAAACTAGCAGAATGTGCCACGTGTCCCGTTATAACTTAGTGGAGTGTGACAAGTGTCTACATCCACATTTCAAGTTTCTTATAAGTTTTAAAGATTCTTTAAATAATCTTATCTTAGAGTCCCATGGAAGGCACCAAGTCACAATAGTGGACGGTTTTAATATGTTTTTCTAAATGCAGTAGAAGTCACCACATGTCCCTTGTAAAGCTCAATGGAAGCTGTCAAGTGTCAACATCCGTAGTTTCTTCCTTTTATTTTGATTATTGAGTAAGGACTATGGTGGGCCTTAGGTGTGTTGCTAAATTAAGTGAAGCATGACAAGTTTCATCATCTGTGTGAATCGAAATGAGTCCTAAATGTTTCTATAGTGTTTCTAAAGCTCAACAGAAGCTGCCATGTGTCATCTTCCATAAAACTCTCAAAAGGTATCTAAAGCTTCTATAAGTTAAGTAGATGCTACCAAGTGTCCTCACCTATTTCATAGTGGGAAACACCATGTGTAACTTGTTAAGATCAGCAAAAAACACCACCTATCCCCATTCCCCTTTTGAAGCTGCTCAGACAAGAAGTGTTGTGGGTCCCATTTTCTGTAAGTTGATAAAGTTTCAAAGTAGCAGACTATGATAGATGTCAAATACGGAGCACTCCCAATACAAAGACATAGTAAAAAGGATGAATCCTGATATAAAGTGGCCAAAGTAAGTAGGAAAGACATGAAGGAATTCCTTTAGACATTTGTTCGAAGGAATTAGAACCTGAAGACCACTCGAAGCTGAAGGACTTTGAAGACCACTCAAAGGATGACCCCAAAGGGTAGGTAGCCTTATAGGGGGGCTCTCACTGACTAAAATGTAGACCTTTCTCTAGACCCCAAAGGGCAAGTACCCTTCGAGAAGGATCAAACAACAAAGACAAAGGAATTGTTGAAGAAGATGATGGGCTCATAGACATCAAAGTTGAGGATCACAAACTAACCATTGAGATCTAGATGTCTGATGACACCCCTGAAACTGTCAAATTTAGGACTACTAATTAGCCATTGGCTTTCAAATGATGACGGACCCGAAGACATCAAATTTGTAGCAATAAAGTGTCTGTTGATCTTTACAGGCTTAAATGTGGACCTGAAGGCATTTAAAGACCTTTAGGCCAAAAGGAACAACCGCCAGGATGAGGAACCAAAAGAACCAGAAAGGGGAAATGATAACCTGAGGTCCCAAATTTCAACAAGAAGAGGAAAGGGCCAAAATATCTACGCAGTAGTTATTCTAGTAGTTGGAACAGTTTGCAAAGTAGATTTTTGAGCCCTTAAACATTGAAAACATGGCCTATTTGTATCCCTTAGAGTAAAGACAAAATGGATAGCTACACAAACATTAAAGGGGATAAACTAGATAATTTAGACCCAGGAGAAGACATTTGAGATGAAATGACATGCCATAGTTAAGGCAACCACCCTGTTCTAGCATGGTCCTTGGATAAAACTAAAGACATAGTCAAAGCATTGAATGGAACATGGGCCACCCCATAGGAAAAAGCTCCAAGCCTTTCTTGGATGCTATATCATGTAAATCCCTATTTTTTGGATAAGGGAGATATTTTTGATAAAAGAAGCAAAAACTCTACCAAAATTAATAGGTTGTCGCTGAGAGATTGAGCTTAGGTTGTTAATCATATTTCCTTGTTTTGAATGAGAAAGCAAGTTACTTTCAGACTTTGTGTTGTCATGGCTTGTGTCATTTAGGGGATTATTCTTATGTCTGTCTTCTAAATGTGTTCTTGTCCATTTGATGAAATACGTAGAATTTATGGAGATAATCAGGAAGGCATCTTGAAGCCAACTGTGGGAAGACTTTGTGCTACCTACAGTTGCCTTTAGTGTGTTTAGTTGTTTTCTATTTTCTACATAAAGGACCTTGGGATGACTTTTTGCCCTCATTATTCTTTGTATCTCACTCTTTAGGTAGCTAAACTGGTGACTTTGTGCTACACTTCATTCTACTAGTTATTATACCTTATTACTAGTTACTTGTCACTACTTGAAAGAATTCCTACTATTTACTACAAGATCACTTCTGAAAGAAGAGAAGTGCCTTCAGTGTTTATACCAAGATTTTCTCTTTTGTCTATGAGCATCATCTCTAAAAAAGAGAGATGGATGGTGATACCCTACCCCTAAGTGTTATTTGCTACTTATATCCATAGTATATATCCCCTTCGTACTTATAGGGAACTTCCCCTTGATGAGAGGAGAGATTTGTCCCCTTTTGCTGTGGTAAACCTACACATTTAGCTAACCAATCTTCCTTTCTATGGTTGATCAAACCTATTTTCCTCATTAGTTAGTTGATTGACAAAACATTCACCCAATAGTTTTTTAGCGACTCCACTAGGGAAGAATAAGCAGTTTGAAGCCTCAAGCTTCAAGTTGAAGGAGGACCATTACTTTCCCATTTTTACCCTACAATTTGGAAACTCCACATTATAACAAAAGTCATAGAAGCCAAGGTGTTGTTGACCCAGTCTTTGAGTTGGTGTAGCAAAGAAATTTTGATTTGTTTCCTCCACAACCTCAAGTCCAAGGATCTAAGAGTATTCCTCCCATCCATACCAAGTCACCAATACAATGTAGAGCTCCTTTTTCTACTATCACCAAAGCTTTACCATTACATATTCCACCTAGATTTGTTATCCTTACTTTCCATAATAGCATCATGGTGATTCGAGGCCCCTGGGGTAACTATTTTGGCCCACTTAATCTAACTCCACCTCTACATGAGATTCCACATAGTTCAAGGAAGAATTTCCCCAAACTCTTTAGTGATGGGAAGGTTCATCATGATGAGAACATTACAGCCTTTAGCATAACTTGTGGGGTGATAGGTGTGGAATTTGAAGACATTATAGTTAGTTTGTTCATGGAAACATTACAGGGTGCTACTACAAACTAGTTCTACCATCTACAGGCTAGATTAATGACTGATTGGGACACTCTCAAAACTAAATTAAAAGTAAGGTTCAAGCCTGCATAAGATGCACATGCCCTACTAGCCCAGCTCACATAGATGAAGAAATAACCTGATGAACTTATGAGGGACTTCATTGGGATTTCTTAGCCAACACTTGAGAACATCAAGTGCTTCTTCATCAACTCATGGCTACCTGAAGTGAGATTCTTGATAAGACAAGCTAGACACATAGACCTTGCTACTACTCAAGACTTGGCTATTGAGGGAGAAGATGACCTTATCTTGGTAGGAAAGATAAAGAGAGACCCTAACAAAGGTAAATCTTCTTCTTCCTTTGAATATCTACCTAAAACCACCACTGATCTAATGGTGAAGAAGCTAGCAAATGAGTTACTAGCTCTTAGAAAACAAATGGTGCAAGGGATGTCATCTACTCCTGCATACAAAGATATGCCAAGAATAACATTTCAAAATTAGTCATACCAAGGCAATGCTACCAAGAATCAAGGGTAAACAAATCATCTTTCTCCTCCACAGAGGAACCTTTCCCTTGAGGCACCTCCAACCAACTTAGCAGTTGGATATCTAAAAATAGAACATGATTCCTCTTTCAAATCTGAGTTTGATCAAGAAAATGATGTTGATCTCTTCATGGAGGACCAAGAAGAATCAGCTAGCGACTCCAACATTGGTTTCCTGAATTACCAAGATGAACCCAGAAGTGAAGGTGAAGTAGCTAAGGGATATTATGTTGTGTTTACTCAGTCCAAGAATTAGTCAACCTAGCAAGCTGATAAAGAAAAGATAAAGGAGTGACCTCAACTAGCAATCTCAATTGCTAAGCATGGAACCACTCTACCCTTCTAGCCAAAGAACTCGGTGACTATTAAAAAGGTGAGTACCTTGATTGTGCCTTTACCTCCAATTTCAAATTCATAGACCAATCTTCCCCCTTCTACAAACTAAAAGGATGAACTCCCATCCTCTACTCTCAGTTCATTTCAAACATTTGATATAATTGACCACATAAAGAAAACCAAAATTCAAATGTCTAAATTTGAATTCTTGTTGTCCAACCCTGAGCAGTTAGACAAGTTAGTTCAATGTGTAAAGAACCAAACCATCCCTGGAAGACAAGATGCTAAGAAGGTGACTCATGATCCCCCAAGGAACATGTCTATTCCAAACAACCTTGTCATTACTCCTTCTCTTGAGAAAATAGAGCCCTTCTATGTTTCCCTATTGATAAATGGTCACAAGATGAACAATTACATCATTGATTCCAGAGCTTTAGATAATGTCATGCCTACCAAAGTGGTAAAATCTCTTGGTCTCACACTAACCAAGACATTTGAGAGATGTTTCTCCAAATAGAATAAACAAGTCCCACTACTAGGATAAATCAATGATGCTTAATTTGCATTTGCAGCATTCCCAGACAAAAGAATCAAGATGATTGTCCTAGTGGCTGATGTCCCATCATCATACAGCATCCTTCTTAGCCAAAATTTTTGCAAGGATGTTGGTGGTGAGTTGAGTATGGACTTGCCAGAGGTGAGAATCCCTATCAAAGGCATCATGAAGAGGCTACTTCCTAAGAAGGAAGTGAAATACGTGGTTACTCAGACATTAGCACCTGAATCTCAAATTATGTTTGAGTCTTCAGGCATGGGTAATTATTTCTTAACCATAGAGGAAGTCCATGAAGTGCCTAATGAAACTCCTAAATTTGATAGCCTAAAAATACCTTTAGCTAGAATAGTAGAAAGGATGGTAGAATGTAGTACAAGTGCTAAGGAATCTTCCCCTCCAAATGAAGAATAATCTAATGAAACATTAGTGTCTAAAGAGGTATGGATTATAGAATTTGATGGCAGCTACTCTTCAAGGAGATATTTTTCTTTCATTATACAAGTTACAGTTCAGCAACACCAACAACATAGCTAAGTATGAATCTCTCTTACTTGGATTGCAGGCTGCTCATAACAAAGGCATCAAACTTCTTCATGCCAAAGGTGATGACGAACTAGTGGTTTGTCAGGTGAGGAACCTATATTAGACCAAGAACAAGAGATTGTGCCATTACCACAATCTAGTTGGGGATCAACTTGAATACTTTGATGCTTTCAGTATCTCTACCATACCTAGGGAGTTTAATGATAGAGCTGATGCATTGGCTATTTCATCAACTCTCTTAATCCCTCACCCAGACTTCAAAGGAGATAGGTACACTATTGAGTTGGTCTTTTGACCAATTTTACTTGATAATGCTAGTCATTAGTAGGTGTTTAACAATGACAACCAAATCATTATCTTCTTAGAGCAAAAATATAGCTTTGAATAGCTACATTTTGAAGGCAGTGAGCCTCAAAACCTTGAACCAGATCTTGAATCAAGTTCAGATGTAGGTGAGGATTTCCTACAACTGAAAGGGAATAAAATTCCTAAAGGATTGGTCTCCCTTGAGAAGTTGTTTGTCAAGCATAATAGATTCATCAAACAGTAGCAGATAAATTCAATCTCCTCCCAAGAGCTTGACTAGGTAAATTTAAGCACCAAGGAAGATCCCAAGATGGTGAACATTGGAAAATGCTACACTCCTAAGGAAAGATTCAAGTTCATTACTCTACTCAGCCAATAATTAGATGTCCTAACATACTCATATGATGATCTTAAGTCACTCAAACTTGAAGAAATTTGCCATGACATTCCTCTCAAAAGTGACTCAATGCCTTACAAGTAAAAATCTAGATAGTACAATCCAAAGATATCAGGTACTATTCTATCTAAAACATAGAAAATGTTGAATGCTAGGGTAATTTTCCCAATTCATCATTCCACATGGATTGCTAACATAGTACCTGTGAGGAAGAAGAATGGCAAAATTCACTTTTGTGTGGATTTTAGGAACTTGAATTAGCCATCCTTGAAGGATAACTATCCTTTTCCCATCATGGATCAAGTCCTTCAAATAGTGACCAGTTTAGAGATGTTATCAATGTTAGATAGCTTCTCAGGGTATAATCAAGTTGAAGTTGGTGAAGCAGACCAGCACAAGACTACCTTCACCACACCATAGGGTACCTTTGCATCTCAGAGAATGCCATTTGGCATGATAAATGTTGGTGCCACCTTTCAGAGAGCAATGGACCTTAATTTCAAAGATGAAATAGGTAAGTTCATTATAGTGTACCTAGATGATCTAATCATCTTTTACAATCATCACCTAGTTCATGTGCACCACTTGCAATAAGTGCTGGAATGTTGTCACTAGAATGGCATTTCTTTAGACCCCAAGAAATCTATTTTTGGAGTGATAGAAGGGAAGCTTCTCAGACACATCATGTCTAAAGAAGGCATAAAGATTGACTTAGATAGAGTCAAGTCTATCTAGGAGCTTACTCTACCCATGAATAAGATTGTGGTTCACTTCTTTGGAAAAGTGAATTTCTTATGAAGGTTCATTCCTGAGTTTGCTAAGAAGACTCATCATATTGTAGATATGATGAAAGGAAAGGCCACTTTTAGCTAGACTGAAGAAGACAAATTAATATTCCAGGACATCAAGATAGCCATTGCTCACACCCCAATTTTGGTTTGTCTAGATTATCCTAAAGATTTTACAATATATAGTTATGCTTCTAAACACACCCTTTCAGCCATTTTGGTTCAATAGAACCAAAAAGGTGTAGAATATCCCATTTATTTCATGAGCTATCCTCTCAAAGCTTATGAGTTGAAATACTCAAACATGGAGAAACATGCTTACATAGTGGTAAAGGTAGTCAAGCATTTCCACTTTTACATTCTAAATTCCCACACTACTGCCCTGGTTCCTGACACCATAGTCAAATCCATATTAACTCAACAAGAGTTTGGAACCAAATGGGGGAATTGGATTACTAAAATCTAGGAGTTTGATCTAGTTATCAAATTGATGAAGTTGGTGCAGGGAAAGCACCTTTGTCAATTTATTGCTAACAACAGACTTGAAGAAGCAAGACATGAAGAAAAAGAAGCAAAAGACATGCCGATAGTCCTCTTTGTCTCCACCATGAATGAGTGGTATTCAAGTATTTTTCCTTTCTTTACTTATGGTGAGTGTCCTCCCCAACTATGTCATAAAGAAAGGGGGACTGTCAAACTAAAAGCTACCAATTTTGTCCTTTGATACAATGGCCTATACAAGAAGAGCCTTGATGGAGTGTTCCTTTGTTGCATAGATAAAGAGTAGTAGAACCAAATTTTGAGGTCCTTCCATAATCTGGCATGTGGAGGACATTTTTCTTTGCCTGTAACTACCCACAAGATTCTTAGAGATAGGTATTATTGGCCTAATTTGTTTCAAGATGCATACAAATGGGTGTAAAGATGTGAACTATGCCAGTAGTTTGTTGGAAGGCCCAAGTTAGCTACCTTGCCTCTAAATCTAGTGGTGATAGAAGATTCATTTCAGTAATGGGGGATTGATTTCATTGGTGCTGTAAACCCATATTTAAGTGTTGGACATGATTATGTCCTCACAGCCATAGATTACTTCACCAAGTGGGTGGAAGCTATCCCAACCAAGCATGCTACTTCAAAAGTAGTGTGTAATTTCCTCAAAGAGAACATCATTTCTAGTTTTGGGGTCCTAACCAAGATTGTCATAGATAATTCAGCTTGTTTCACTTCCTGGGAGATTACTCAATTCTATTTTTACTATGGGATCACCCTCTCCCACTCTTCTGATTACTTTCCATAAGGGAATGGATAAGCTGAATCAAGCAATAAGAACCTGGTGACTATCATCAAGAACTTGGTAGATGACAACCAAATAACATGGCATAAATCATTAGTTGATGCTTTATAGGTAGACAAAATTACACCCAAGAGGGCGATAGGTATGTAACCTTTCCAACTTTTGTATGGTCTCAATGCAGAGATACCAATCACCTTAGAATTACTAGCACTCAAATTGGCAAAGGTGGTTGAAGATCAGACATATGAAAGCTCCATTGATAAAAGGATCATGTGCTTGACTGAGCTAGATGAGTAGTGAACTATGGTGGTGGACCGAATTGCTGCATACCAAAGTCTAGTGAAGAAGCTCTTCGAATAGAAAGTAAAAACTCAATATTTCTAAATTGGAGATCAATTCCTGTTATGGGACAAGAGAAGGGAACCAAAGGGAATGCATGAGAAGTTTTATTCCCTATGGAGAGGCCCATTCACTATCCATGAGCTCAATGGTGAAAATAGTTTCCTATTGAAGTATCAAGATGTCACACCCTTTTCTCTACCTCACAATGGGTAACATCTAAAGCACTTCAACTCTTCAAATCTCAGATAAGATCATATGTACATGTGTATATTTGTATAGTCTTTATTTTTATTTTGTGCTTTTCCTTTTCATTTTCATTTTTGGCACCTCAATTTCTTGTTGTTTAGCATGACTCCATAGCCCAATGGCACACTTCAAGGCACTAGAGATTTTGGTCTTTACTCCCCTCAGTTGTTCCAAAATTTCAACTGAAGGAAGTTCCCTAACTGAAGCTAGTTGTTGTTCCCAAAGTTTGTCACTCATTTTTGGGACAACACATGAAATATTTTTGGTCCTACAAGCCAAAAAATTCTCTCTTCCATTTGTAGAGTAAAATACTCTACATTTTATTTTGAGTTTTAGTTGTACACTCTAAGTTTTGTCCCTACGCATTTCAGTTTCGAGGCAGTAAGGGTTATGACATAGGGCACAGGGTTTTTCATTTTTCTTAAAGTTTTGTCTAAGTCTCAAAGTTGAGTGGAAGCTACCAAGTGCCATCTATCAAGACACATTATAACTTGTTTGTAAAAGTAGTGGAACATGCCATGTGTCCCGTTATAACTCAGTGGAGTGTGACTAGTGTCTGCATCTATGCTTCAAGTTTCTTATAAGTTTCAAAGATTCTTTTAATAAGTTTATCTTAGAGTCTTCTGGAGGGCACCAAGTGGCAACTATATAAGGTTTTAATATGTTTTTCTAAATGCAGTGAATGTTGCCATGTGTCCCTTGTAAAGCTCAGTGAAAGCTGCCAAGTGTCAACATACACTTCTTCCTTTTGTTTCGATTATTGAGTAAGGAGTATGGTGGGCACCAAGTGAGTTACTAAATTAAGTGGAGCATGCCAAGTGTCATCATCCATGTGAATCCAAATGAGTCCCAAATGTTTCTATAGTGTTTTTAAAGCTCAATAGAAGATGCCATGTGTCATCTTCTATAAGACTCTCAAAAGGTATCTAAAGCTTCTATAAGTTAAGTAGATGCCACCAAGTGTCCTCACCTATTTCACAGTGGGAAATGCCATGTGTCACTTTTTAAGATCAGCACAAAGTTCCACCTATCCCCATTCCCCTTTTGAAGTGCTTAGACAAGAAGTGTTGTGGGTCCCATTTTTTGTAAGTTGATAAAGTTTCAAAGCAGTGAACTATGACAAATGTCAAAGACGGAGCACTCCTAATACAAAAACATAGTAAAAAGGATGAATCTCAATGGAATGTGGCCAAATCAAGTAGGAAAGACACGAAGGAATTGCTTTAGACATTTTTTTCAAAGGAATTAGAACCCGAAGATCACTTGAAGCTAAAGAACTCTAAAGACTACACAAAGGATGACCCCAAAGGGCATGTACCCTTATAGGGAGGTTTCACTAACTAAAACATAGACCTTTCTATAGACACCAAAGGGCAGGTACCCTTTAGGAAGGATCAAACAACAAAGCTAAAGGAATTACTGAAGAAGATGATGGGCCCACATATGTCAAAGTTGAGCATCACAAACTAACCATTGGGATGTAGACGTCTGATGACATCCCCACAGCCATCAAATTCAAGACTACTAACTAGCCATTGGCTTTCAATGATGATAGACTCAAAGACATCAATTTTGTGGCAATAAAATATCTGTTGATCTTTGCAAGATTAAACATAGACCTAAAGGCATTCAAAGACCTTTAGGGTGAAAGGAAGAACCGATGAGAGGATGAACCAAAAAAAATAGAAAGGGGAAAAGATAATGTGAGGGCTCAAATCATAGTAGGAAGAGGGAAAGGCCAAAATATCTATGCACTAGTTATTCTAGTATGTGGAATAGTCTATAAGATAGATTTTTGAGCCCTTAAAATTGAAAACATGGCCTATTTGTCTCCCTTGGAGTAAAGACAAAATTGACAATTGCACAGAAATCAAAGGGGATAGACCAGATGATCCAAGCCTAGGAGAAGACATTTGGGATGAAATGTCATGCCATAGTTAAGGTAGCTGCCCTATTCCAGCATGGTCCTTGGACAAAAATAAAGATGTAGTAAAAGTATTGAATGCAACATGGGCCACCCCATAGAAAAAAGTGCCAAGCCTTTCTTGGCTACTATATCATGTAAATCCCTATTTTTTGGATAGGGGAGATCTTTTTGATAAAAGAAGCAAAAATTCTACCAAAATTGAGAGGCTATCACTGAGACATTGAGCTCAGGTTGTTGATCATATTTCCTTATTTTGAATGAAAAATCAAGTTACTTTCAGACTTTGTGATGTCATGGCTTGTGTCATTTAGGAGATTATTCTTATGTCTATATTCTAAATGTGTTCTTGTCCATTTGATGAAATAAGTATAATTTGTGGAGATAATCAAGAAGGTGTCATGAAGCCAACTGTGGGCAGACTTTGTGCTACCTATAGTTTCCTTTAGTGTGTTTATTTGTTTTCAATTTTCTATGTAAAGGACCTATAGAGTAAAAAATAATCTATGTTTCATTTTGATTTCCAGTCTCATGATTCAAAATTTTGTCCCTATACACTTTGGTTTGAGACGATAGAGTTTTTTGACTCAGAGCACGGGCTCAAATTTCTCTTTGCCTCAATTTTGTCTAAGTGTCAAAATCAAGTGAAAGCTGCCAAGTGTCATTCACTGAGGCACTCTTCATAATTTTTGTAAGTACTATGGAATGTGCCATGTGTATCATAGAAACTCAGTAGAGTGCAACAAGTGTTGGTATCCACTGAGTTTCTTAGACTTTTCAAATGCTTCTTTCTAAAAAGCTTTCTCAAGATCAAGTAAAGGGTGCTAAGTGGCAATCGTCGGAGGTTTTAGTGTGATTTTCTAAAATAAATGGAAGATGCCACATATCCCTAGCTAAAAAAAATGGAATCCACCATGTGTCAACCTCTAAATTATCCTCACTTTATTTCATTGAGAAGTAAAGACTGTGGTGGGTCTCAAGTTTTTGTTCTGAGGCAAGCGGAAGTTGCCAAGTGACGCTATCCATGTAAGTATGAAATGAGGCCTAATTATTTCTATAGTATAGATAGGTCAATGTAGAGATAGACACATGTCACCTTCCATAGGTTTCTCAAAAGGTAGCTAAAGGTAGCAGAGATCACCACATGTCCCTTGTTTAAAATATGCAGAAAGTGCCACCTGTCCCTATTTTAGTTTTGAAGTTGCTCAGATTAGAAGTGCTTTGGATCCCATTTTCTATAGAAGTTGTTTAATTTTTGGAGAAGTGGATGGTGACAAATGTCAAGGACTGAACACTTCTAAGTGAAGATATAGTAAGAGTATAGGTAATGTGGAAAGTGTCATGTGTCTTTGGTAAGGTTGCGAAACATGCCAAGTGTCATTTTTTGGTGCCTCCTGAATAATAAGAAGGTTTTCAAGAAATTGGCCAAGTGTCCTCTTCCATTTGATAGAAGGGAGCATCTTGGGTATCTATTTTAGCCAATGAATTGTAGGAAGATGGAATGTTTCAGAATCTAAGAAATATCTTTTGTTAGACACTTCCAATTCAGTTAGAGTTTAGTTGCACTGTTAGATTGATAACACATAGATAATATACAGTGAATCCAATGCTATAAAGAGGGGTGTATAGATCACCAGAGAGGATCATCAAAAGATTGGAGAGAATTTTCTATGAGAGATTATTGTCAAGGGTTTTTAGACTTTTAGAGTTGTGATCAGGAATATCATTTTCATTTGTTTTATTTTATTTAGCTAGAAATTTTATGTAATTGTGCATGTTTCTGTGCCTTTTATGTGATTGGAGAATTAATAAGAAGACTAAGTTTCATGCCTTCGTTGATTTTTTTGTGTCATTACAAAAGCAGTCTAAGCTGTGAGCCTCTATTTCTATTGTTTTTATATTTTACATTGATCATGCCTTGTCCACTCTTTAATGCAATTGAATCTTACATATGTTTCATTGTGATTAGACTTAAGGGTCAAATTACATTCAACTGCATCGCTATAGTTATATTTTATTTCTTTGCAATTGTGTTTTTGTTTAAATTCCTATCCCTTTCTTCCCAACACTTGAAATAAAGAAGAGAACAACTTCTTAAAAATCTAGAGGTCATTTCAAGTTGCAAGTCCTAGATTCTTGAAACTTCCCATTGTTGGTTTTAGAAACAAGCATAATTTTAACCATCAATAGTTTTTTGCATGCCTAGTGGGATACCATCTTGAAGTTTCTTTCAAGACCATATGAACCAGAGAGCTATAAGGAGTTAGAGCTATGGACTAGTAACCAGATCTCAATCTACTGTAAATATAGGTATTCTTTTACCACCTTTGGTAACTAATCCAAGAAGAAGAGTTAATCAATTTATACCAATACCAAGAGTAAATATGGGAGCCCTTATACCCCCAAGGAATTATGCAAGTTAGAACACTAGTAGTCCTTTGATTCTCCCAATACCACTAGCCACTTGGGATCCTATCCTAGTAAATGCCTTGAAAGCTTTACCCAAATTTAGTGGGTAGGATTTCAAAACACATGAAGAAAATCTGCAAGATGTATCAGATGTTTGTGTTATACATGTTGTCACATAATAGAATGTGGCTAGAAGATTATTAGTAGCTTATTTTAAAGGGAAGGCTCTGGAATGGTACCAATCCTTGACTGCAAATACAATATCTACATGGGATCAACTTGGTGATCTTTTCTTTGAAAGATTTTAATAAAAAGGTGATAAGTCTTCTCTGTTGTAATAATTTATTACTATTCAAAGAGAACCATAAGAAGCAATGACTGACTTCAATTCTAGATTTCAAAAGACTTGGGAAAGGATTCTTGCTATAGCTAGATCATTACCAGGTATGGCTATAGTATTTTATCTTAAGGCTTTAAATTCAGATATATCTATTATGATTCAGTCACTTGAAGGTCAGACTCTGCCAGAGGCTTATGACTATGCAGTCAGAGCTAAAAAAAATTAATAGATGCTGGAAAGTTACCCCCAAGGCCTCCCATGCTCATGTTTCCAAAAATTACCTTACCATTGCCTCAAGAAGCCTCTAATTCCATAGCCCCACCTGTGTCTATGTATAAATATCGTCAACCATCTGCTAAAGAACTTGTCCCTACCCAGTCATCCAAGATAAATGATATCAAGAACATCTTAAGGACATTTTCTAATGAGTTGATTAACATAAAGAGACAACATAATCCTTACCCTAGACCCCAATATCATGGCTTCCAAAGAAATATATTTTCATCATAGCCAAACCAATATCAGGGTCCTCAAAGGCAAAATAACCCTCAGCCAACGAACCAATTAGTTGCAGTCCCTACACCCTCACAGACTGTTCCCCCAAATCCAAATAGGGAAATTGTTCAAGGGCAAAATAATTATGTGGATAACACTAATTCCTAGTGTTTCCCTTGTGATAATGCTCATACACCTAGAGATTGTCCCATGGGTAATCTACAACAAAAGGTAGCAGAGCAAAGAAGAATGGATGGACAATTTGCATGTACTAGTGACAATCAAGCCTACCAATCTCTTGGTATGCAAAATTCAGTCCTAGTGGCTCAGATGCAAGGGATGTCTTTACAACAATAAGAATAAATAGCCCAAAACATGTTTTGTTCTCATGGGTTGAAGATGAAGAATCAGTATTTTTCAATGAAGCTTCTACTTCTAAGAAACCAATGCTGAAATCAGACTACTATACTAGATCAAAGAGAAGAATGGTGGAACAGCCTAAAGTTGAAAATAATCAAGTTATGGAGAGTCCTCTATTTAAAGGTCAAAGAAACATAGCTATTAGATAAGAAGTGCCTCAACTAGTGCCAAATCAAGTAGTTTCTGGACATGTTCAAGAAAAATCAAGGTATCCTTACTTTCTAAGAACCCAGACTCTAGGACCGATGAATGTGGTAGATCAATTAAAGAGAACTCCAGCACAAGTATCAATATGGGACATATTAGCTATCCCTAAACAAAAGACACTATTAAAAGAAGCTCTACAAGGCCAAGCATTTCCCAAACATACTGAGATCAAAGAAGGTCATGTTGAAAAAGAAAAGCTCAAAGACACATTTCATTTGTAGACAATAGCCCTAGTGAAAAATCCACCAGAAGTAAGCAAATCAAAACCAGACCCTTTCTATTTGACTTTGATAATTGGTAATAAACTACTACATAATGCAATGATAGATTCGGGGGCTAGTACTATAGTAATGCCAAAGGCAATAGTAGATGCTTTAAATATAAAGTATGAGCCACTCACTAAAGGAGTTATGTAGCTAGATGGAAAATCAGTGCAAATAATAGGGAGAATTAGACAACTCCCATTACAATTATATACTTGTCTTAATATAATTGTCAATTAAGATATAGTAGTCATAGATATACCTCTTGTTTTTGGTTTATGTTTATCCAGAGACTTTATATCCAAAATAGGAGGATATATGTCTCTTGATTGGTCTCACCTCATCCTAAGAACCAAATATGGTTCAAAGTTGAAAATTTTATCTGAACCACTATCAAAGGATCACATTACCAATGAACCAACATCAAAATTAGAGGCAGCTCATGCTATGTTGAATAAGGAAGAAAGGCTTTTTTTTGAGGAGTTAGGTGACTAGACTGAACATGATCAAGAAGAGGAAAATAATCATTTGTTTGATTTAATGCAAATGATCTAGATGGAAATTATGACTCTTTTGGTCTAGGAAATTTTGTCATATTTGATGAAGATCATGAAAACCCAAATGTTTTGAGGGAAGAAATGCTAAAAGATACCACTTATATCAATCCTCGGGTCTCTCAACATGAATTCCATATTCTGAGTGGGAAGTCACAAGCTTATGCCTTAATTTCTGATGAGGAAGAGATAATTTTTGACTTTCTTCTCACTTTGTAAGACAATATAGAGGAGCATGGACACTTTTTTGATCATGATTTGAATGACTTGTTTGAAGTCATTGGGGCAAGTTACAATATTCTTCAAGGAGGTTGTGAGCTAGTTGTAGATGGACAAAATAACATTGAAACCCAAATAAATATGCAAAAGTATTGCAAACTTTTGAAATTATCCTTTCAAGAGGTTGGTGATTTTGAAGATAGTATTTTTAAAGTCATTAAAGAGGATGATCATGCAATAGAATCTAAGTTTGAGGTAGAAGGAGATAAGCAAATAAATGATATATATCAAAGGGCTTATGGTGATGAGCAAATAACCATAGATTTCTTGATGATACATGCTAGTATGAAGAACTAGCATTCGACAAGCTTTTGATAATGAGAAAAATATGTATATGTTAAAAGCTTGTTTGACTCTGATCCACTCAAATGTAGGCCAATCAAGGTGTCATGCAAAAAGAGCAAGTCACCAGAACTTCACCCCATTCAGCCACTTGTCTGGCAACATAAGTTGTCTCACCATGAAGGAGACTTTAGAAATTCTTCTTTTGATCCAGGAGGGAGGCAAAGATACTTGGTTAATGTATTATAGCTAGATAGTTTCCCCATTCCATGTTGCTTTGTTTTCCAATTTTTCTTTCCTACTTTTTCTTTTAAATAAGTGTTCTTTGAACATGTAGCCATAACTTAGAGCCTTTTTCAAAAAAAATCAAAATTCTTGACACATTTAATATCTCCCAAATATTTAAAATTCCCCAAGGTACCTTGCGTAGCCACTTGCACAATGTGTCTATCTCACTATCCCATGAAGATTTAGTAAGATTTTCTAATGGTTATCCAAGTTTAATTCCATTTTGAAAATTGATGGGTCAATAAATACTTCATAGCAAGAGTTAAAGCTTACAAGTTTCTCAAACATTCCTGCATCTGCTAGAAAACCCCTGCTACTTGCATTTCCAGCTCATAGCAAACCTACTTAAGTGAAAGTGTTTCCTTATTGTAAAAGCTTTATACCTGTTACCACAGTTCACTTTTTTCAAAGAATAGATATAGATATGGAGGGAGCATAGTCTTCATAATAAGGGTCTAGGATTTATGAATCCCTTGATAAGTTGCTTATCAGCAAATAATATGCTTCAGCCCCCATGTAACCATTAAAGACCTACCTACATACCAGAGTCATTGAAGTTGGTCAAACAAGTGACCCATCAAAGAAAAAAGATTATGCAGATGGAATCATGGATCTAACTATTCAAAGAACTAGTAGCAAAACTCTCAAAGAAGGGGCACATCAAAGGTGTCTTCAAAGGGCCAAGGTGGGACAATATGAGACATTTGAAATGAGGATATGGACTTCACAACTAGCAAAATTCATTATCCCAGGTGTGCATCCCTACCCTGACTTGGTCAAAATATGCGTTGAATTTTTCCATGCACCTTCAAATACCATTCAACAGGGTCCATTCACGATGTAGATTACATCAAAGGCTATTAGGGAAATGTTGGCCTTATATCATGATAAGATAGATATGTTTCCCACTATTGCTAAAATGCAAAAAATGTGGGCAAACATCAATACTTAGTTGAGATTCTTAAGATCATAATTGCAATTAGGTGATGATGATACTATTGCGCCAACACTGCCTGCAACAAGAGCACAATTTACACAAGCTAGTCAAGATGCACTTTCTATGATGGATTTCATTTTTGGAATGAAAGATGATATAACCATCTATGGAGAACAAATGGCTATCCTCTTCAGGTTGAAAACTGTCAACAAGACTCAGGAGTATTGACTTGATTTCTTTGAGCATATTGCATATTCAATGGTGGAATAACTTACTGAGTTCAAATCAAAGGGTGTTTTTAGGTATTCTTCTTATTTGTTTGACCTTATGTTGTATCAAAACTCTGGCATCTTTTCCCAACATATGCATCTTAATATGTATGACCCAAGTTTTGGTCTACAAAGGACCACTCCTGTGTCTGCATGGACACATTTTGTCCAAAACTAATGATCCATATGAATTTTGGGAACTTTTTGTTGCCCCTACTTTTTATCATCTGAGCCTAGAACTAGTTATAAATAGACTATTCCCAAGTGTATCAAATCTTATAGCCAATTTCCTGATTCCTTGTGATTTTTTTTGGATCCCACCATACAATTATTAGAGTCCATGGTTTTTGTGGGGAACCAGTGTTGCTACCTAAGATCTTGACTCTTAGGTTAGCATTCATAAAGATCACTAGGTAGGTGTTAGTTGTAGATAATGAATATGGCTCTAAGAAGATGAAGAGGAAAATGTATGACCTCCCATGGATGACAAACAACATGACACTAGAGGCTAGAGATGCTAAAATTGTGTTGCTTAGAAAGATAGCCTTCCTAGGTTTCCTTCTAATCAAAGATAAATGGGTATATGACCCAAATGGTTTCATAACTTCATGGATCAAGACTAATAGGGTTGCTACAAGAATTTCACATGAGGGCTGCCCCTTTTGGGAAAACAAGAAAAATCCTAGGAAAGATATTATTGAGTTTTATGTTGAATTGACAGATTTGCCCCTTCAACAAAATAGACCATGGAAAAATTTTTATGTTAAGTAGAGGGATTTTGATCCTAAAATCAAAATGACTTCTAGCTTAAAAAGGGCACTAAAGAAAAAAAAGACTGGGATGCTGAGAAAATAGAAGCCTATTAGAAATATAGGCAAGAAATTTGTTAGATAACTCACTCTTTTGGGAACATGGACTTAGATGAGAAATGGGAGGAACTCTAGGATAAGTGCCATATGTCCACTAAATCTAGCCCTGACACAAGAAATTTACCAACACAGGGTGTATAACCAAAAGCTAGAGCAGGATCGAGCCAAGAATCATAGGCCCTAGGGTAAATTGCAACTTCAGTCGCTATGACTATTTGGCCCCAATCTCTTAGCATCATGGAAAAAAAAAAAGAGTGTGGTATCTTCACCACCAAAAGCTTCCCCATTAGCATCAATCCTTGAGATTCCTAGTTTTCCACAAGCACCACAAGTAGTAGTGGTAAATATTGAAGAGAAAGGATCACAGCTAGAAGAAGAAACACCAAGAAAACGTAAGAGGCTGAGGTTCCAATTGGATTCAGAAGAGAGGGCAAAACCCTCACAATGCCAATTAAAAAGTACTATAGTTGCTCCTTAGGTAATATTGTTTCTCCTCCTTCTCAATATCTTTCTTCTCCTACAGGAATGATGATTCCATCTAGCCAGATGACATCCCCTACCACCTCTACTGTGCCCATTTCTCACTTTACCCCATCTATCCCTACTCAAGTTTTATCATTGCCTCACTTTTCTCCCTTTGTTCCCCAGAAACTACCACCTCAGATTACCCATAGCCAATAATTGGCTATTTCATATGGTTTACCACAGGGTCATCCTTTTATGGGTGGGCACATTGCCTCTCCTTCTACCTTCCAAACTCAAGCAAATGATATTAGGAAGGTGAGGGAAGCCAAAGAAAGAAAAAGAGGATCAAGGATAATAAGGCCTTGGCTACACCACATCTGAGGTCACAATTTGACCCAATTTAGTAGCAATTGATGGTGACTCATATGTTACCAAATGTAATCAAGCCAAGTGAGCAGATGTAGCCAAAAGATTACATAATGAATGCAGTGGCTATCGACATGTCCCTATTCAGACCACAAGACAAAATTGAGATAATAATTAAATCCACTTCTGTAGTAGCTGACGATTAATTGAAAATATCAAGGAAGCTATAGAAGATGAAGGCTGATCTAGCCAAAGAAAAGGCAAACTGTAGCAGTTTGACTATAGAAATCAATACAAAGGATAATGCAATAGAGAGTCTAAATAAATAGTTGCAAGACACTATTTCTCTTCAGACTCACTAGGCTATCAAGGCCCAAAATTATTCCTTAAAAGTAGGGTTAATGTAGGTAAAAGATGCAATGATGACCCTAAGGTGAGAAAAGGCAACATTACAAGAAAAATGCAATGAAAGCTTGCTACAGGTTACTCAACTTCAATAGAAGTTGCTAAACAAGTAGAATAATACTATAACTATATAGGCCTAACTTCAAGCTGAGCAAAAAAGGGCAGAGCAATTGACACTTGAGCTGGCCAATAGACCAAAGAATGTAGGGGTGTTAAATTTGATGAAGGACCTTTATGAATTAATATGGAAAAGAATCTCTATGGGGATTATTTAGCTCAGACCTTCTCTATCCTTTTTTCTAAATGCAGAAAAATTGTGCAAAAAGGTGGAGACATCAGTTGAAAACACTCTGTCCACTATTTTTGGGAGAGTTTTGGACTCTAAAATGCTACTATAAAAGCTTTATGATGCAATGGATGGAACGTTGTTAGTAGCAAGAATTAATGACAAAATGGTCACTGCCAAATGAGTGAATGAGGTTCTCAATTATAACTCTGCAACAATCAATTGTAGAGAGATTCTCGATGTGATGAAAGAAGGAATTGGTGAAATGAAATAACACATTAAAGACCTAGTGCAATTACATCTTCATTCCCCTTTTCCTAATGACAACACGGTGTTGATTATTGATGAAATTAAACTATTGTTGTTAGCTAGACAAAATGATCAGGTAGTTTTTTAGGGTGTAAGAGATGATTCCTTAGTGCCTAAAGTAGAAGCTATTTTAATTCCTAGTTCTTAGCTTAAATTTAAATTAAAGGCTATAGTTCAGATTTTGTATAATTTTTCACACAGATATTATCAACCTTGATTTAGCCTTTAATGAATTGCAAAATAAGTAGGGGTTATCTGACGATGAGTGGTCTACCTATCAAATAAAATTGATAAAGCTATGATTTTTTGTCATTTTGATCAAGCAGGAGTTGTAGTTTCTTTTTGAGTAGGCTCAAAAGTCCTTGGGGTCACCAATAACTGTAGAGTAAAAATACTCTACATTTCATTTTGATTTCCAGTCTCACGATTCAAAATTTTATCCTTATACACTTTGGTTTGAGATGATGGAATTTTTTGACTCAGAGCATGGGCTCAAATTTATTTTTGCCTCAATTTTGTCTAAGTGTCAAAATTGAGTGGAAGCTGCCAAGTGTCATTGGCTGAGGCACTCTTCATAATTTTAGTAAGTATTGCAAAATGTGTCATGTGTCCCATAGTAACTTAGTAGAGCACAACAAGTGTCACCATCTGCATCTCAAGTTTTTTATACTTTTTGAAGGCTTCTTTCTAAAAATATTTCTCAAGATCAAGCAGAGGGTGCTAGGTGAAAATTATAGAAGGTTTTAGTATGCTTTTCTAAAAGAAACAAAAGATGCCATGCATCCCTAGCTGAATAAAATGGAAGCCACCACGTGTCAACCTCTAAATTATCCTCATTTTGTTTCATTGATAAGTAAATACTATGGTGGGTCTTAGGTTTTTGTTCTGAGGCAAGTGGAAGTCACTAAGTGTCACTCTCTGTGTAAGTATGAAATGAGGCCCGATCAGTTCTATAGTATAGACAGGGCAACATAGAGACGAACATGTGTCACCTTCCATAGGTTTCTCAAAAGGTAGCTAAAGGTAGTGGAGATCACCAATGTCCCTTGTTTAAAATGTGTGGAAAGTGTCACCTATCCCTATTTCCTTTTTTATGTTGCTCAGACAAGAAGTGCTTTGGGTCCCACTTTCTATAGAAGTTGTTAAAATTTTGGAGAAGTGGATGGTGATAGATGTCAAGGACTGAACACTTCTAAGCGAAGATACAGTAAGAGTATAGGTAATGTATAAAGTGTCATGTGTCTTCGATAAGGCTACAAAACATGCCAAGTGTCATTTTATGGTGCCTCGTAAATAATAAGAAGGTTTTCAAGAAATTGGCCAAGTGTCCTCTTCCATTTGATAGAAGGGAGCATCCTAGGTATCTATTTTAGCCAATGAACTCCAAGAAGATGAAATGTTTTAGAATATAATAAATATCTTCTATTAGACACTCCCAGTTTAGTTAGAGTTCAGTTGAGCCATTAAATTGAGAACACACAAACAATCTGGAGTGAATCCAATGTTATAAAGAGGGATGTAGAGATCACTAGAGAGGATCATCAAAAGATTGGAGATAATTTTTTGAGAGACACTATTGTCAAGAGTTTTTAGACTTTTAGATTTGTGATCAGGAATATCATTTTCCTTTGTTCTATTTTCTTTAGTTGGAAAGTTTATGTAACTATGCATTTTTATATGCCTTTTATGTGACTAGAGAATTAATAAGACTGAGTTTTGTGCCTTTGTTGATTTTTTTTGTGTCATTGCAAAAGTAGTCTATGTTGTGAGCCTTTATTTCTATTGTTTCTATCTTTTACATTGATCACATCTTGTTCGCTCTTTAATGTAATTAAATCTTACATATAGTTTCACTGTGCTTAGAATTAAGGGTCAAATTACATTCAGGCACATTGCTATAGTTAGATTTTCTTTCTTTGCATTTGTGTTTATATTTAAATTCCTATCCCTTTCCTCCCAATACTCGAGATAAATAAGGGACCAGCTTCTTAAAAATTTGGAGGTCATTTCAAGTCGCAAGTCCCACATTCTTGAAACTTCCCATTATTGGTATTAGAAACAAGAACAATTTTAACCATCAAGAAGACCTTGGGATGACTTTGTGCCCTCATTGTTCTTTATATCTCACTCTTTGGGTATATGAAGTGGAGACTTTGTGCTAAACTTCATTCTACTGGTTACTGTACCTTGTTACTAGTTACTTGTCACTACCTGAAAGATTTCCTAGTTTACTACAACATCACTTTTTGAAAGAAGTAAAGTGCCTTTAGTGTTTATACTAGGATTTTCTCCTTTTTTTGTGAGCATCATCTCTAGTAAAAGAGAGATGGATGGTGATACCCTACCCCTGAGTGTTATTTTCTACTTATATCTATAGTATATAACCCCTTCGTACTTATAAGGAACCTCCCTTTAATGAGAGGAGAAATTTGTCCCCTTTTGATGTGGTAAACCTACACATTCAACTGACCAATATTCCTTGCTATGGTTGATTAGACCTATTTTGCTCATCAGTTAGTTGATTGACAAAATATTCACCCAATAGATTAAATAGTCAATGTGTTGCCTTATGTTGGAAAATAAAACTATATCTCAAGATGTTTATGTTTTCTAAAGAGAAACAAATGGGTAATAATAATTTTACTCATTTTCATCTAAGTGGTCATATAAATGATAAATGTTAGGTATTTTATCCATAATTACATCCTAAGTATTGAAGGAATACATCTATAAAGAATGATGCATCTGTAAGCAAATAGGAAGTTATTTCAAATCCAATAATTTTAGATTTGACCCATAAATCTACTTAGGTATTCATTAAGGAGATTAAACCACCTTAATAGGAAAATGTGATAAAGTGGGTTAGTAATCAATTCCTTAGTTTCATGTTTGCATAGCTATGATAATTTATTAGCATGTAAATGTTCAAAGTAGTTTTTGGGATTCCATTTCAAAAAAATATATTTTACTTTTAAACATATTTTGGAGCTACCAATTGTGAGAAAATATGAGTGTCAGGTTTATCATACTTGGATGATTTTCTCATATTTGTGGTTTTATTAAGCTCTATCTTTTTCTCCTATATAAGTTTTTTGAGTTCCTGATGCATTGGTAAAAGGAATTAACTCATGTTTAACTTTGTAGATATTCTTAAATGATTTTAAGATTTGAATATGGTTTTTTGGAGTAACCTGTAGAGAAAAGCCAAGGGACAAGTTTATCATACTTTGATTATTTTCTCAAATTTGGGTTTTTGGAAAAACTTCTTTTTAAACCTTGATAGTAGTATATGTAGATTATATGAGGCATGATCAGTATGTCTATTTTGGAAAATATTGCATTTCAATATATATGTTGTCATTTAAATTGTGCAAATAGAGGCTTGTAAGACCCTTTTTGGGCACCATTTATAATTATAATAATTATAAAAACTTTTTATATCCATGCATGATATTTACATATTTTATAAGTCCCTCATTCATTTTGGGAATTTATTTATAACTATAAAATATGGTTACAATTGGTGTGTATATTTATTACACTAACAAACTAGTTTGTAGTTACACTTGGTGATCATTTTGTAGTGATTGTTAAATTCACCATTTTGGAGATGTGACATTTGTATAGGTAGTTTTCTTCTATCTACAATTTGATACTAGGTATATATTTCTTTCACTAGCATTTTAGAGTTTTGGTTTGATTTTTGAATTGTTACCATGATATTTTGTATTGACATTTTAAAAATTGAACTATTTGCAGATTCAGAGAGTGAATTGACCTTTTGGGAACTAAAATGGTCTTATTGTGGAGTTTTGATTTAGAGTACTTTAATATATTTTGGAAAAATATGGAAAAGATAATGTTGCAATGAAAATTTGACACACGACAAAAATATAAAGATTTTATATAATTAATTTTTATATTGGAATTATTTTATGCTAATGGGTGTTGTGTTGTAGATGTGGGACCAAACTAACCTTTACCCACATTACCCCATTATCAATGTAACTAGCCATATAATTCTACTACTGCCCCCATTTTATTTATTCCACATCATCTAATTATTTTCCACATGTAATTAATCCATTTTCCCATTTTCAAAATAATCCTAATATTCTATTTTATGGGTTTTAATAACCATGGAATGTGTTTTCAAATTAAATCCAAATCTATTTAATATCCTATTATTATGGTTTTTATACCATTGGATATTATTAAACCCTTGTCCCATTTTAATACCTTAATATCACATGGATGTTTATTCATGGGATATTATTCAAACTAAGCCATAAAAAATTATTCATGGGATGTTGATTAAAAAAGATAATAAAACCACTTTGCCTTTCCCATGTAGAATTCCATCCACTTTGCATGGGGCATGGAAAGTTATTTGGTTTTTGATTATTTCATGGTGAATGTTTTAATATACATTATCCTTATTTTTTTAATGTTTGGTGTTAAAATTAACATGCACACTAAACTCTTAATGTGCACCTTTATTCCCCACGTGGATAAAGGTCAGATGGATAATATGCATTGGTCTTTATTTTTTGTTAAGATTTTTATTGAATTAAACATGGAATTTCAACCACTCATAATATATGGGATTTTATTCTATATAATTTCCATGCATCTTATTAACAGAGTCAGTACATTTTGGGGGTAAAAGAAGGTTGTTAGCCAACATTGGCTAAAAATAATTTTATTTCATTTTATATAACAAATGATTTTATTATCTAGAGAATAGGGAACAAGATATAGAGAATATTATAGAAGATGTATATTTTTGGTATAGAGGAAATTTTTTGTAATAGCTTGATTAAGGCCATTTTTGCCTATTACAAAATCTTGTAAGCCTATAAAAATTAGAGGGATTTATTTTCCCATTTTGAAAAAAAATTACATACTAAGTGTCAGATGGACAAGGGACATTTATTGAATAGGTTCAGAGTCTTCAATATCTGGTTTATAGTTCTATGCAGGTAACAGGGTTCATTTATCATTAATGTGAGTTGTATTATTACTTAAAAATTGATTTTTAATGGATCAAATTGCTATTTAGAAATCTTGGGGATGTAGCCAATTGGTGAACCTCATAAATAATCTTTAGTCTCTATTATTTTTTGGTTTTTCCATTATATCAGTTTAAAATTAATCATTGATATTTTGGAAAATAATTATGTGAAATTAATTAAGAGATTATTTATAGAGATAAGGTTTATATGGAATGTTTTTTAATTAAACAATATATTCATATGAGTTTACAGGAAAATCATAATCAAAATTGTTGTAGATAATTTACATTCTAATTAAAAGTTAATTCCTTTTAAATAAATTTTGGAAATTGACATATTATTAAAATCCATTTTTTTAAAGAACAATATTAACTAGTAGGGATACTCATTATTCATGGATCAGTTTGAATGTAGAATCATGTTTATTGAGTTATTATTGATTCAGGTTTGATACTAGAATATTAAATCCACATCCTATTTAATTTAATCTGGAAATTGAGATTTCTGAAACCAATTTTAGTTTACTCAAAGAATTGAGAATTTTAGAATCTGATTATTTAAAAACTATTTGATTTATGTAAGGGGGATAAATCTAGTTTATGGATCATGAGGATAGGAAAAATTAAACATATAATTATGAAAATTTCAAAATAAGCAAAGAAAAATAAAAAATATTACAAAACTATAATGAAAAATGAATAATTAAGATTAAAGAGTGAACACAAAAATAAATTACACGGAATATTTGAGACTTGAATCATGCACAAAAAAAAGATATTTTACTTTAGAAGTCACACAACCAACACATAATTAATCAAAAATAATATTGAGATAAGGAATAGAGTGTAAGACCATAAAATTAATTTCAAATAATTTTCCATATAATAATTGTGTATAGAATGTTCATTAGTTTTAGGTAAAGTAAAAAAATTAATGCACATATAGCTGGTAATTTTTTCATACATCAAAATTATTAATACTTGATCATTTTAAAATAATTGGTTTATAAATAATGATATAATTGGATATATCCCTAACTATATCAAGTATGACACTCCACCATCAGATAATATGTTATTCAATCTTCCTGAAATCACACATCTGATCTCAAAGATTTATTCATAAAATAGAAGCATATTATAAATATTTAGCAAGATATCTTATAGCTATATTAATTATCTTAAATTATTTGTCCTCAAGTATTTTAAATACTTTAATAAAGATTATTTAAACTTTAAGCCGTAATTGGTCTTTAGGTAAAGAGAATTAACTTAAATAAATTTAGTTAACTTTATTTTAAGTTAATTAACTTTTATAACATTTAGGATTTATAAATCACTTTATGAAATGAAATTAAAATAAATAATCAATTAAATATTTATAACAAGACCAAATAACGTAATATTCTCAACAGGTGGGGACCCATGAAACATTACTTAACACTTAACTAATTACTAACACTTTATCATAGAGTCTATTAGCAACAATATTAAATCCAAGTAATTAAACAATTTCACACATTTTTTTCTACAATTATCATTTATTATTTATAAATAAATGATAAATAATCTCAAATAAAGGTAAACCAAAAGTAGTCAAAATTACTTCTCATCAATTAGTTTCAAAATAACAAACAGTCAAATATTAATATGTATAAGAAAAAATGTAAATAAAAACATCATCTAATAACAAAGTAATAGAATTAATAACTATAAGGAGTATCCAAAAAATAATTAATACCATCACCAAGTAATATCAGTACTGCATATATCAATAATTCTTATAAAAAATGAGAAGCAAAGTAACAAAAATGAAACTATAATATAAATTACCTAAAAGTTTGGGAAAGTAACCAAATAACCAAACAACACTAATTTTCATTCACCTCATATAAAAATATCAATTCAATTAAATTGACACCCTTATCAATAATATATTTCATGTATCCCATTAGATTAATAATCACCTTGATATGAGTGAATCCCATTGATTCATCATTCATTACAACTTGATCTTCTTTAGCACATGTATAATGATCAGTGGGATTTAAGGGCTAATAACTTGTTTAAATTTTTTTGATTGAAAATAATGGGGTATAGTAATGATATGGGCATCTCAAAGGTGAATTATTTAATTATTTTGAGGCAAATGATTAATAAGTGCAATAGTCTAGTTGGTGATAGGGGCACTTGATGAGAATAAACAAGTTGGGAACCACATATAAAAGGATGAGGCCTATAATAACCTCTTTGAGGATCTTTTTGAACATCATTATAATGACACAAAAAAGTATTTCTAATCACCACATTCAAAACATTTCATACATTGGCTAATTAGCATCAAAATGAAAGAAAACTTATATGTAGTTGCCCTTTAATCCCTAAAGGGTCTACCTAAACATGTACAACATGAAGGTGTTGTATACTACTAGTCATCTCTTTCCCAAGGATTATTTATACCAAAACTAAACTATCCTTGAATCCACTATGATATTATACCTTTAATAAAAAAAAAACAAAAATTAAAAGGAAACATTAACTTATAAAGATTAAAAAATTGATTCAATGAATGATCATAAGAAAATAATGAAACTCGATATTAAAACACCTCTATTATGTCAAAATATTGAAATAATGTCAACCAAAGTACTATATCACCAAAAAGAAGACATCATTTTAAAGAAGAACTAAGTTTAAAACCATATTTTCAATTGTAACTAAAAAATAAAATATTTATTACCAAAATCAACCTTTTGGAAGACCTTCTGAGCAATACTATAATAAAACCTAATTTTGATAATGAAAACATCAAAATTTAAGTTTCATGAAGCTATGGAATATGCAATAAACCATTTGAATAAAAGTATACTATAAATTATGCAATTTCTTTTATACTGTAAATATATTGTTGAGTAAATAAATAACATATTATTTCAACATTTTTTAATAAACATAAAACTATTTATACTTATCTTGAAATAATGACAACTTTATATTGTTATTTAGTGTTCAAAGACTAAAATTATATTCAATAATTACTTATTTCACCATATTCCATTGTCCCAATAATAGATAACTTATGAAAATATTTTTTCATTTAATGAAAATCACTAATCATGAAATCATTACTTTCTCAAAACTATTACGTATTCATATGACCAAACAAATTATATCTGTCATAATATTAGGGTTTTAATATGTATGAAACATTTTAAACTTAAAATCATTTCTTAGAATAGATGTATTTAGAATATCACACTCAAAATTTCCATTATGCTAAACAAAAATAATAATACCCTTTTATTTATATTAAAATCCCTAAGGACTACATCAAAATAATGGTCTTATTGGATATTTGATTTAATTATGGTCATATTATGGTATTTAGTTATAATTATTTGTAATTTTGTGTGTGTGGGGTGGAGATTTTTAGCAACTCACATGAATAGGCTCTTATATTTACTATAGGGATTTATTAGTCATAAATGATAAGCCTTAACTTCATTCTTGTAGGAGTCAAAGTGGCTATATATGTAGCTATTCATATATGTTAAATGTTAATCAAGCTTTGATTGATTTAATCTTATTGAGAATGGGTTCATTTTAGTTTGGAGTGTAATATACAATTATACCAATATGTAACCCTATGTGCCATTATTTCTTGGAATGTATTACACCCTAGAATATTTGTGAGGATAGGAATGTTTCTATAGTCACTCGAAATTAAATTGACAAAGGTAAAACTCTATGTTTCATGGTTTGAAGTGAGGGTTAGGGACACATTAAATTCCATATTTATATCATGCCTTGAATTTGAGGTCTTTACAACTTCTTGTCCATCATTAGTGGTGGGAATTTTGAGGCTATTAATAGCATTAAACAAATGTTTTAGATATAGTTTTCTAAAGGTCGAATATAACCTTGAATTATTATTTTTAAAATTACAATAATTTTGTTTAGATTATGAAGAAAAATAATTCAAATTTCATATTCAACCTCAATTGTGTTCAACAACCATCAAAACATTTACCAAATCATCCAACATTGTAATAAAAATTGTGTGCCTCCAATAATCACATCATCTTTATAAACATATTTTGTATGACAATTGATAGTATTATTATATAAGCTTAGTATTTTATATTATAAATTTCTTATACTTCTCACTAATATGGTATAAAGGTAGTGTCAATATGTTGTGATAGTATTTTTGTAATATGTTTTATTATTAGTTTGTTTCAAATTATGTGATAATTTAATAATATATTTAATAAAGAGTCTATAGCATAGGCATGGGCATATTTATGTTTCTTGTTTAGGTTTATATTATTTATTTTCTTGATTTTCATTATAATTTTATATTATGTTATACATTTAGTCAATTTTCATTTGTAATAAGTTTTTTTATATATTTATTTTAAATATTTATGTTAATATAATTTTGTTTTATAATATTATTATGGTCAATATTAATAATATTGTGTGCCTTCTTATCAATCAAAATGAAGATTCAAGGTTAGATTCAGAGAAAAAATATTTGTAAAGGATGCAATATCAGGTTAACTTGACATCCTATAAATGTATTAATTCACATTATGGATAGGAATATATAAATAAATATAATGTTGATTTTTTTAGTTATACATCTTGTTTGTGGTAGAACTAAATAGTGCTAAATAGACTAAATCCATATTTTATTTCCAATGGAAATGTTCCTCACCTATGTTTTTCATGATCGATCATATAAATTGGCTATAAATGAAGATAATCAAGACCCAACCCTTAAATTTTATTTTCATTTTATTTTGTATGATATGTGAAAAATAAAATAATGTAATCAATTTCAATGTTTTTAACCTATGGTGATGATAAATTTAGGGTTCATATCACAAAATGGTATTAAATGTGTTATTGATAAGGGTTGTAGGAGGGTTATCCCACTACTTTTCATTGGTTCAATTTCTATTCCCATGGGCTGGTTAATGGGTCCCAATTCATGGTAGATGTGTTCCCATAATTAGTGTGTGTATAGTCCATGTGTAAGATCTAAAGTTTCATCTTATAGTTATTGAGGGTGGTTACATTCCATATGTTTGTAAGAGTGTGAATTTTCTCATTATCTAGGTGTTTAGGTTATTTCCTAACTATCTAGGTTTAATCAATATTGACATTTTCTTAAAGAGGTTATTTCCTAATTAGCTAAGTTTCATCTATGCCAAGTTTTGATATAGTTTACTAGATCTCAAGATCAATCAAATCTACAAACACAACTTAATTGAATAACACTGATCTACCTATTAATGTTACTAATTAATTAAATGAATTTTATTATGCATACTTATTTAATGTTAGTAATACTAGATAAGCATAATAATTCTAAAATACATAGATTTGAATCATATAAAGATTTACAAATGGAATCTATAACATATATGAATACAAAAATATCATCATATTTCTATACTTAATTATGGGCATTTATATACTAGAATTAGATAATAGACATTCAAATCACCCTCTTTGATCAAAAAATTAATTCCATTTTAATATATAAATAACTGTAGTAAAATTTAACTCTCAATCCAAACTTAATTTTCATTTATTTACAACCAAATTTTGTATATATCCAAATTTACATTAAATACTATCTCAACATATGTAATCCTATGTCTTCATGATAGTCATATAAACACATAGTATTCATTTATGTAAATCCAAACAAAATTACCAATAATTAATCTTTTATTAATTCCCAAAATGTCAATAATGCTTTGATTCAAGCATGTCTCATGTTAAATTAAGAGAAATAAATCCCAAATTTGGATTTTAGATAAGTTCATTTAAAACATGATAATATATAGAACATACCAAATAATGCATTTGAAATTGAACAACCACTCAATTTATATAAGACTTGACTACATACATTTGTATGTATGTATTTATGTATGTATGTGTATACACATAATATTTTCAAACTTTAATCAATTCCTGATGCTCTTTCCATCTTACAAGAAACCATTGAGTCTCAATATTTTTGATTTCTCTCCCTAAATGGTCCATTGAGAAAGGAGTGGGGAAACCATTCATGTTTCATAGGATTACTATCCCTTTTTCCACTTGTTATCTACACACTTATCTCCTAAAAACTATTCCCTTAAGCTTTGCCTCACATTTCACACACTCCTCTAGTCATTTACTACCTTCATTATCCCTTTCCATAACGTAAATCCCTTTTTTACATGATTATGTTCGCAACATTGACCTTGTATTCTTATTGACAAAACTTATTAGGGACTAGGTTGGCCCCTAGCTAACCTAGTCCCTGACCTAGTTACTTTTTATCAGTTTCAATACTAGGTCAGTTAGGTTGACCTTGCCAGATGAAACTTATAAAAGGTTTTAAGGTTATATTAACCTATATAAACACATTCATTTCTATAATTTATCATGAAGAGCAGAATAATTAAGATATATTGTCCATTTACTTACGCACCATTCTACTTGAGGTGCAAGCTTAGGCTTGGATCGTGTCTTATGGATAAGTCTTTTAGATGAATTGATAGGTTGTCTATCCCAGAGATGATTAATCCTTCTCATCCTTACATACCACAAAAATCTCTTACAAATCACCTTGGCTAAAGGAGATATTGAGGCTCGGCACGTTCATCTTAAATGGTAAGTATTACTAACTTTATTCCTATTTTGTAAGAGTAGATAGATATACATTTGCACTCCTCTTCAATGAATTAGGATTTTATATAAATTGACATGAGTATATGTATTATATGTATGTTTATTTTTATTATTTATTACCCCCACCTTATACCACAAGCTTTGGTTATCCCTAGATGAGATTTTGCTTTTTTATTAGTCTAGTGAATATGAAAACATAAGACCTAGTTAGGGTTACTGCATAGTTTTTCTTGACTAGAGGCTTTGAAACCCTCTCTAGTGATATTATTTATTGTAAGAGATCCCTTTATTAGGTCTAGCAGATCCATATTGGTCATGATCCCTATTATCTAATGTATCCCCAATCGGAAGTGTAAGTAGAATCTATCTTCTATGAGATAAGATTGGTTTGTATATTTATTACATTTCCCATTGTATACATTCTGGTAAACCATATGTGAAATCTAACCCTTTAAAATTTTCATTCACATTTTTCATTTTTATCATTTTATTATTTTTATATATTTTCAATACTAGGTCAACCAAACTAATATAGTTCTAACTTCTATGCATAGGTTTAACACACAGTCACATCAAAATAAATCTATTATTTCTATGAAAGTCTTCATCATAGACATGTTATTGGATTGGATAGATTGACATGGTATTATTATTTATATTTAGATAACAAATTAAATTGACTAGGTCAACTTAGTCTTATAATAAACATCTAGAATAATAAACTAAGTTGACCAAGTCAACTTAGTCATATTAATAGGTTTCAACAAAATAGGTTTCACAAAACTAGGTTGACCTGATCAACTTATTTGGTAGAATGTACAAGAAACATTCAATAAACTTTAATAAAATTTTTAAAATCCTGAGCATCTTCTAACTCACCAAGGTTTCTTTCCCTCTTTCTCTTTCAATTTAGTACTTCATTACAGTTCTATTTTATGCATGTTTATAGTCTTCAAAATTATAATCCTCTAGTAAATTGATTTGACTTGGTCAACTTAGTTTTATAAATTGTATTATATATAAAAGACTAAGTCAACTTTGTCAACTTAGTTCTTAAGGACTCTTGCTTCTATAGTATAATAGTGACCCAGTCAACTCTATTCTTTAATTTTTGCATACAATGTCATATGAACTGACTATATACCATTTTTAATTTGTTAATTAAAAATTATATGCTAGTAATTAATTCACACTTTCATCTTTAATTATTTACATGCTTAGAGTAGATCACATATTCTAATTAGGTGGTCTTTAAAAATACCATCGAGTTTCACTATTTTTCTCTTTTTTCACACACTACCAAATCACATAGATTTTAAAATACATTTAATAATTATCTTCCCAAGGTTGACCTACTTGGATTTCATCACCAAGGGGGAAGATGACTTAGTTTTATATCTAAGTATAAACATGTGGTTAATGGTATATATTTTCAAAGAACCCAACACCCTTATCACTATGGGATTGTGAAGTGAGGGGGTAGGCCCCAATATCAAACCAATACCATTACCAACATAGATTCCTTTAAGCTTAAATGTCTTGAAACCATCTATAGATTGCTTCCTAGTTCTTATTTTTAGCTAAATTCTCTATCACACTTAAAATAATACTTTATAATAATCTAACAACACTCAATATGACCATTTATTTAGCATTTAATTTTCAATTTACCCTTTGCTCTCTGATCATTGTGTGTTATATTTCAAGAACTTGAATTGGCCAGTGTTGGTGCAAGGTTTTCTATTGTGTACAAATTAGATCATTCTCATTGATCCAATTATTTGTGTGTTTTCTTTTATTTACTACTTTGAATTACTTTATAAAATCTTTCCCTATTTTTATCACACTATCATTGTATTAGACATAGTCTCTTACAAATTATCTTTTTTCCTGTGTGTAGTACTAAGTCAACTTGGTCAACCTTGTATCCTTATTAGATTGTCTTTTTCCTTATTTATAACACTAATTCAACCTGGTCAACTTTTTAAAATTATGACTTCTATCCAATAGTACTAAGTTGACCTGGTCAACTCTATACTCTTCTTCATCCTATTTACAGTACTAATTTGACCTAGTTGACTTTATACTCTTATCTATATTTTATATCTCTTTTCTTTTACATTAGTTTTGTCTTCCCTAATCTATCTCCATCATGAACTTCCTATTTGCTTGCAATACTATGTTTAATTTAATAGATATGATGAGCTTTACAAACCCTAATAGGATCTCCCATAAGCAACTTATGGTTCCTACCTTAGATGAAAGTAATGTGCATGTAACCAGTTATACTATAAAATATAGGACCCCTCTTCATTCCTCTTCACTTCACAATCCTCTCTTCTCATTTAAATATCAAACTAAATTAGATTATAGCCCCAAAATGATCTTATTCATCATTAATTTTCCTCAACATTGAGGAAGGGATCCTTCTACTATTTACCATCACATGATTAATGGTTAAGTTGAGGAGCCCTTTCACCTTCTCCCATAACCTCACATATATTTGGGGACACTAGTTTCTTTGGTTCTCAACCTATTCCATCTATTTTTACCCCCTTCCATATCATGACATTTTCATCTTTGATTTCCTCCACCTTCATGCCTAGTATCTCTACTAACACAATAGGTTTTACATCTATTGGGACTCTTCCAAGATCCACCCTTATTAATTCTTCCACTAATGCATCATTTCCTAGCCATGGTGACCATGCCTCTAGTGTTTCTTCCTCTCATCGCTCTAATAGTACATATTTTTCCACATAAAAAAATCATGATACTAGTGCATCAATTACCCATAATTTTTCTCAAACTACTACTAAAACCAATAGTGGTACCCAAGACACTACTACCAATTCTAATACATCACACAATATCAATAATACCAATCAAACACATCAACTTTTATTACAAACTATTAATAAAATTAATTATTTCTAAGCTAACAATGTAAATTAAATGATGCAAATGCAAAATCATCTTATCCATCTTGAAACCCACCTTCAATAGATTCCATGGGGAACATAATAAATATAATGTTCCCTCAACTCCTCTTTGGGATTCCCATGGTAATATTATACCTCAACCTCCTCTTATTAATAAAACAATAAAACACCTTTAAAATGAGCCTCTTAAATCTCAAATTAATAATATCAATATAAGAGGTATCACCCCTACCATTACTTAAAATGGGTCAATTGATCCTATTCTTCACCTAAGAACATTTAGAAATATATATAAAGACTAGGTCAAGTTGAGTTCTTTTTCTTCTACCAAACTACTAACAAAGATGATCATATGTGATGCTTTTGATTGGTAAAACTAACTCAAATCCCATTCCATCACTAGTTTGGAATATTTAATTAATGTTCTTCTCCAAGAGTTCTAAACTAGTGATCTCCCTAAGCATACCTTGGCTCATTTTATCAATTTAAAGTAACTAGAGACCAAAAACGCACAAGATTTCATAAAATGATGGAAAATATTGTCTAACAAATGTGAACATAGTATTTTAGATGACAACATATTTCATCTATTTCCTAATGCTATTTCTCCCAAGTTGAAATATTGGGTCTAGACTCTATCTCCATGTACTTTAGAAGAGGTTATTGACCAAGCCAAATGTCAAGATTTCATTTTGTGTCAATTTGATCCATTCCAACCTTATATGAGTTCTCACATGTTAATCAAAAATAAGAATCACCATGCTACAAATGATGGTGTCACTGACTCTTATGATACCATTAATACTATTCAAGTTATTTTTCACAACCAAACTCTAGAATAAGCTTCCCCTCCAAACCACATCACTAATCCTCATTTATCTTTAGCGAATAACATCAATGTTCATAAAGCTTTATCTTTAGTATAATTACAAAACATATACCAAGGCCTCTCCTATGATAACTTGATCCCACTTGTCCCATGAAATCTTGGTATGATCTCAATAAATTTTGTTAGTTTCACATTAACTAGGATCACTCATATGAGACTTTTAGGAAACTTCATAATTTGGCTATGGATTTCCTTCTTGGTCCCAATTTTAATCATGATTATATAATTCATAAATATCAACAAGCCTATGACATTACCTTCAAATCCCATGAGACACAAAATAAATCTCAATCTTTGAACCAGGTTAATGCTCATTTGGCCATCTATAAATTCCTCTTCCTAATCACCAAGATAACCAAGACAAACATAATCCTACTAATATTATTGGTAATATTCTAAACCCCACTCCTAAAAAATTGTGATAAATATGAATAATATGTGAATGGTGGTTTATTTAGTTGATCCGCATCCCATCCACACCTCTCAATTACCTCACACATTTCATGTTATCCAAGACTCTTCTCTAGCTCACCTAACATAGTTGGGGCAAGAAAACTAATCCAAAACTCAAAAGTCTTGGTTGAAGAATATTTCAAGAAAACATAAATAATAATGTTATCTCTAAGAAGAGATGTTTCATTTCTCAAAATTAAAGATACAACATATGCCTATCTCTAGGAAGAGATGTATGTTTTCCTCTTTAGGCTACATATCTATTTATACCTATTTTTGAAGGTAGGAGGAGGATTTGGAAGGTCAAAAATCTCAAGGGAGATGAAATGGTTATACTTCCACAAATTATAATAATATAAAATTTGAGAAATTACTATTTTTAGACTACACTACAAAAATTAAAATTTGGGGCACTTCTATTTGATTTTTAGGGGTCAAAACCCACCAAACAGAGCTCTTTGCCATCTCACAGTGTTCCCCTCATTCTTAGCTCTACAATGGTTGAAATGGGGAATCAACCAAAGATATGGTGCAAAATCTATGGCTCTTAGAAGTTCTACCATCAATTGGGGTAGGACCATTGCTTGAATCATCACCTAAAGTGTTGCCCAGATCATTGCCTAAAGTGTTGTCTAGATCATTCTTCCCTCCTTGAGAAACAATGGTCCCCATCACATCAAAAGTCTTTATCAAGTGTGGTAGTTGTGTCTTGATCTGATTCTCTCCATTAGAGTAAGACTCTATATATCAAGCTCACCAATGTCTAGTTATTCTACTATGACTAAAGTGTTCAATAGAGGTGGATGATATGAAATGGCTACATCATTTGGTGTCATGGGTTGGAACCCAATGCATACATGTAATGGATTGTGCTTTGTGGAACTATGTAGGGATTTATTGTTCACCATTTCTATCTAACCATCAATCTATGGATGGAAGGCCATGAAATTCCTTAGCTTGGTATCCATTCACTTCTATTATTATGTTGATTATGTAGTCAGGGATACAACATCAGCGCTTTTGGATTTCTATGGCTTGACCACCATGAGAACAAATTTTTTTATCACTAATCAAGGAGATACATGTGGAAAGTGGTACCTCAGGTACCTTATAACACCACATTCCAAGAGTGAGGGTGATCTTTTGGGTTATTAATTCATATATACCATGTTGATCATACATGAATGGCTGACCAAGGATTACATTGAAAACATCAAGATTAACGACATCACACAAGACCTCATCTTCAAAAGGTTTTATTACATATCAAAGAAGACACTAATGGGTCACATGGAGGTTTCTCCTTAGACTCAACCATCCAATACTATATGTCTTTGGGTGATGCTTTATGGATA
>JARHVA010007034.1:332500-355000 GCA_037957365.1 Torreya grandis
GTTATAGTTACTTAACACATCAAGTAAACCAATCACTAACCATAGAATCAATAATAATACTCTTAGACGAAAATAGGGATGTAGCATCCTTCTCACCTGGATATGGACATCATCTTGATGAATCTTATTTCAAAAAAGGTTATAAAATAAAAGTGTTTGGTAGAAAATAAACATAATATCTAGAAAAATACTAAGAATACAAATGAGGAAATGACTGCTAAAACTTTGCTTAATCTTCTCAAGTAGCACTATATTTAGGATATTGGTCCCACTAGACAATACAAGTGACACTTATCTATTATGAAAACTAAGTTTGTGAGTGTTAATTATTTTGACTGGTTCTACTATGACCACCCTAAGATCAAGAACCTATAAATCATTCAAATACAACACATGAGAAGGATCAACAACCTACTTTTTAAGATAGGAGATATGAAAAAAATTATGAATGAGTGTTAGAGGTAGTGGTAGAGAAATCATGTATGCCACATTATTTAAAACTTCCAAGACCTTAAAAAGCCATAGAAATACTTTGTCTCCAATTGAAAAACTACTTTTTTGTTCTTTTTAGATCAGTGTATATATTTTTTCTATCATTGTCTTTATCCAACCTTTGCCTTTTTAAAAATAACCTAATCTTCCATTTTAAGAAGCATATATAGACTAAAGACTATCATGTCTTCTAATCTATACCAATTGATTGGTGTTCTAAACCTTCTTCTATATAATGCCTCAAATGGATCCATTTTCAACACTAATTGGCATGATTTTTTATAGACAAACTCAAACAATAGAATTTATTATTCCCACATGTACTACTGATCCATTAAGTATATCCTTAGAATATTTTATAACACCTAATGTACTCTCTTTATTTATCCATCTATTTTCAGATGACACACTATACTAAAGTTCAACTAAGTACACAAAGCTAAATTGAGAGTCAACCAAAATATAAAAGTCATTTTGGTTCCCTATTTTTAATAATATTTTTGGTAAGCTCGTGGAACCTATAAACTTATTTCATGAACCTCTTCACAAGCATAGGTGAATCATCTAAAATTTTACCAAGAATGAAATGAGCTAACTTGGTGAGTTTATCAACAATCACGAAAGTCATGCCATGTCATTTTTGAGACATTATCAACCCTTAGACAAAGTCCATACTAATGACCTACCATTTCCATTTTGGTATGATATGTGGGTATAATAACCCAATAATATGCACTTACTTAGCTTTAACTTTCTAACATTATAAACATCATGAAACAAAATGAGTTTCATATTTATTAATATTTTATAGAAATATAATGGCCTTACCTTTGCTAAGAGTTTAGTCACACCTGGATGGCTTGAATAAGGAGCATTATGTAGTTCTTTGAGTACTACACTCCTCAAATTCTATTTATATAGTATATAAATGATTATATTGTACCTAAAGAAACCATCATCTTCAAAATTGAATACTTAAAACTTGGGATCCTAAGTATTTTTATCCAATTCTAACTTTACCTATTCATAAAATTCATCTCCTGAGAGAATTTCACCACTTGATTATGAAAGGTATTCCTAATAGTATCCAAATGTGTTATATACCTTTAATGACTAAGGGCATCCACAAACATATTTTACTTGTCATTAATTTAGTTAATATCAAAATCATAATCTAAAAATAATTATAACCATCATCTTTGATGTGCATTTAGGTGGGTGAAGATATACTTGAGCCCTATGTTGTCAATCTTGATCTCAAATAGTTTCCCCAAAAGATAATGCCTTAAAAACTACATAGAATGAATAGTTAAACTCAATTTCAGATCATGTGGGGAATAAATTACCTCATATAGTTTGAACTTCCTAGACTCATAAGCTATAATAGAACCCTCTTACATGATAAATCTTTTAAGGCTATCCCTTGAAGCATCAATTATTATTGAGAATTGAAAATTTGGATTGGAAACTCTCAACACTATAACACATGATTGAGTAGAATTGAAATATTAAGAACATAGCACTAGTGTTGAGAGTTTCTAATGAACATAACTGGTGCACCCCATGGTGAAACACTTAGTCAAATCAACCCTTTAAATAATAGTTTTTGAAGTTGATCCTTTAACTCCACTAATTTAGTTTTCATCATTCTATAGGGGATTAGACTCTAATTCAAAACATAAAATTATGTAAATTGAGAAATAAAACTTACTCTTAGGGGTTAAACCTATTAATTCTTCAAGAAAAACATCTTGAAAATCATAGAGAAAAGGATAGTCTTCTATAAAAGGCTCCTTGGATTCCTCCATCTCATTTATTTTTACAATAAATGTTTGACACCCTTTACTCTATAACTCCATATTTTTTAAATAACTTTTTAAGCATACTAGGAGTGATAAAACATTTAGTAGATCTAGTGTCAATAAAAATTAAAACTAGTTAACCAAATAAAGTCCCTAATAACTCAATAGGAGAAGCCTAAAACTCAACTTGATGGTTGTTAATATCTATGTGAATTCTATGCTAGAAAGACCACTACTACAGAGCAAAACTCTTATTCTTACCATATAATTTCCATGAGTGCATTCCATAGCATAATGATCACCTCCATGTATGAAGCATCCACTAGGTGGTCCTTTCGTATCCGATTATTGATTTCCATTGAAAGCTCTTTTGAATCCATTACTTATTTTTTGATTCTCAAAGTCACTACTAAACTAGGCATTTTGATTGTTGAATTTTTTTTTTGAGTTTTCACTCCTATTCTAATTATTATTTTTGAAAGTCTTTTGGGACCTCCAAACTTTTTCTTGAATTTCTATCTAACTTGAGTGATTTCAACTTATGATCTTACTTTACTTCATTTTCTAAGACTTGATCCATACTAGATGACCCATGCATATCCACTTCACATACAATTTATAATTTTAATCACATAATGAATTTATTGATGTGGAGCCTCTTACTTGTCTGAGATTAATGAGTGTACTTTAGGAGCTTAGTGGATTACTCCTAGTACTCATTCACTATAAGGTCCCTTACTTTAGATTTTAAAAATATATTAGCTTCTAACCAGAATAAAGTTGGTGCAACCAATGTGATTTGAATAGGGTCACAAATTGTACCCACATGGTGGGGAATTCAAGGTTCATCTCTAATTTCTTGTTTTCCCACCACGTTTCTACTTCACCAGCCAAATGGTAAGCTACCAAAACTAATTTTGTAACCTTAAGGTAATTATGAATCTTTAAATATTTTTCCATCTCATTTATCCATGATTTAGCTCCATCTCCTAGAAATATTTCATCAAACATGCATGGATTTACCTTATTCATTTCTCATGAAAGCTTAATAGCCACATTTGCTCTCACATCTTGAGGCACCTCCCCTTCCCTAGGCTCATGAGGAACTTCTTTCTCAAAAATATGTTCTTCATATCCATTCTAAATGTTCTATTCAATATGAACATGAATGTATTATTCAAGTGTATATATATGGTCCGTATTCTCATTCATGGTTGTGAAAATTTGGTGAAGCTTTAAATCTTGTTTAGTGGTAAATTAATTCAAGTCAACTAGAGCATTAAAATTATTACTATTTGATGTACCCTTTCCAACTTCTTTTTCATGAAAAAATATTATTTCTAAATAAATAAGATAAGAATATGTGAGTGGAATTATTAAGTCTGAGTTTTTTAACCACAACTCTGATACCATAATGTATAAACCCCTTAGAGTTAACTAGAGTTAGGCTATTTTTTTAACTCAACTTTAAAATAAATTCAAAATTAATGATCCCTAACTAAATGTATCAATTGATATAAACTAAGCTATTAATCATAAGGTTTAATTTTTTATTCATTTAGGTAGTGATCAATATAACATGTGATGATTTACTTTCATAATTTCAAGAATATAAAGTACAACAATAATCCATGATAATAATTTAGTCACTATTGATTAAATAGTAAAATAGATAAAAATATATTATATCTTGTTATTATTGTTTAGAATTTACAACATATAGTATAGATATACAATAATGCATAGCGAAATAAAAAATTATAATTATATAATATTGCATGGAACATATGAGTCCCTAAAAAATCATTAATATACAATAATAATCTTGAATAAAGCCTTTATCATTTGACTATTGGAAATAGAGGGAGAGTATCATGTAACTAATTTTCCACACCAACCATAGACCATTGATCCCTTTCACAATCTCCCAACAATGGAATGGCCCTCCCTTCATGGAATGGAAGATAGTGATAACACAAAAATTAATAAAGTAAACTAAGAATCCATGTGTTGTAAGATAATTATCACATGTAACATATCATAAATAAATAAATTCTAGCATGATATCATAAAATACATACAAAATAAATCAAATAAGTGAAATGATAATATTTAAACCATAAACATTACTTTGGCTAATGTTTTAATATAGTTTAATAGATCTCAAGATCATTCAAATTTACACACACAACTCAATTGAATAACTCCAATTTGCTTATTAATTACACTAAGTACATGATTTACATTACACCTACTTATTTAATGTCAATAATACCAGATAAGCATACTAATGCTAAAATACACATATTTTAATCATATAAATATTTACATAATGGAAGCCATAGCATATATGAATACAAAAACATCACAACCTTCCTATACTTCATTATGGGCATCTATATACAAGGATTAACTAATATAAATTCAAATCACCCTCTTTAATTAAAAAATTGATTCCATTTTAATATAAAAACAATCATAATAACATTTAACTCAATTTAATAACTATAATTTGCTTATTAATTGCACTAAGTACATGAATTGCATTACACCTACTTATTTAATTTCAGTAATACCAGATAAACATAATAATCCTAAAATACATATATTTCAATCATATAAATATTTAAATAACGGAATCCATAGCATATATGAATATGAAAACATCATAACCTTCCTATACTTTATTATGAGCATCTATATACAAGAATTAACTAATAGACATTCAAATCACCCTCTTTATTCAAATAGTTGATTCCTTTTTAATATAAGAATAATCATAATAAAATTTAACTCTAAAACCAAATTTAATGTTCATTTATTTACAACCAAATTTTGTATATATACATATTTACATTAAATACTATCTCAACATACATAATCCTATGTCTTCATGATAGTCATATAAACCCATAGATATCATTTATGTAAATCCAAAAAAAATTACCAATAATTAATCATTTAAATTACCAAAATGTCAATAGTGATTTGATTCAAGCATGGCTCGTGTGTGTGTGTGTGTGTGTGTGTGTGTGTGTGTGTGTGTGTGTGTGTGTGTGTGTGTGTGTGTGTGTGTGTGTGTGTGTGTGTGTGTGTGTGTGTGTGTGTGTGTGTGTGTGTGTGTGTGTGTGTGTGTGTGTGTGTGTGTTTGTGTGTGTGTGTGTGTGTGTGTGTGTGTGTGTGTGTGTGTGTGTGCATGTGTGTGTGTGCGCGCGCATGTGTGTGTGTGTGCATGCGCGCGCGTGTGTGTGTGAGTGATTAAATTCTCTAGATAATTGTATGGTTTAATATGTTTTCTATAAACATGGTCTAAATGACTTATGTGGCATAAAATGGAATATGGTGTACATTAATTTGATATTATCATGTTTATGATTCTTATATAATATGTATACATTAAAATTTTAAAATATTTATAATTCAAGCTGCACCCATATAAAATCAATTAGGTTTATATTATTTTATAGCAAAAAATGTATTTCCAATATAACTATGATCTATCTAACATTTATATACATAAATATTAATAGTTGGTCCCCTAGTTATCTAAAAACACTAAGTATTCACCAATATAGAAACCAAAAAAACCTTTTGGCGTATTTAATTAGATCCTAAATGCTTAGTTCAATTACTCATGCCTTAATAATCCAAAAACATGGTAATAAATATTAACAATTTTTTTAACTCTCTAATAATAATAAAATGGGGCAATACGTGTGATTCAAATCTTATATAAAAATCAAAACCAATACTTAGTTCATTAATGCTTATGCTAATATATTTTATTTATCGTTGAGTCCTTTAAGTTAAAAACCCACATTCCAAATTAAATAGTCCATACACATAAATACCCTTAAGTATGTATAATCATCTATCTTATCCCATTTTTTATGTATCTATAAATCAATTAAGATTGAAACCCTTTTTTCATATCTATATGCTCCATATAAAAACAAAATATTCCATCAAAGTTTATATACACAGCTATATATTTACCCAGCTGTTACAAAAAAGAAATAGATATTTGGGGTTTCATTCATTCTAAACCCTGTGGATAGGTTGAACACATCCCCAAGGTCATTTATGATTAACCCTATTTTTCATGTTTATATTATCTTAAAACTCAAAAATTATTCCATAGTAATGAACTTATACAACATATCCAAAGGAACTAAAACTTTTCCATTTTATACAGAGTATGGTAAGGATGACCATATTAAAGGGTTTGAACTAAAAATAAGTTACCAATTATTTCAAAATTAATACACATAGTCATTTAAACAATTTTGGATTTTTTTTTGAAAATTTTGAGTCACTATGGTGGATTCAATGTGTTTCCCATTAGAGTCAATAGTTCTAGAACTAGCATCAAAAGAACCCTATATTCCATGCAACAAATTGAAGTGAATATGTTTCCCATAATTACTTTAATAGTTTATAACTAACATCAAAAGAACCCAAACCATTAAGCTAGTTGTTGAATCGGGATACTCTAAATTATGGTTGGAAGGGGACTCCTTGAATATCATAAATATCTTAAATAATAAAAATAGGGTCTCATGGTCAACAGAGGCTATGGTGATGGAAATGAAAACTTTAATTAAAAAATTTAAGAAAGTCACTATTACCCATACTTACCGTGAAGCAAATGGAGTTACTGATTGGATAGCAAATTATGTAGTTAGAGCTAGACACAAGGTGAGCTAGAAGGAGACATTAAACAAGAACGTGGATCTTAGAGTGCTCATTCATCATGATGCAATTCATGCTAAGGAGGGAGAGATCAGATTGGAATAAAAAACTAATGATTTAGGGGAGTGGATCCACGAAGGAAGATATACACTCATTAAATAGAAATGTACTAGAGTACATGAGGAGGATTCAAAACGTGCCTAAATATAGGCGAGTTCTGGTCCAAATTGATAATAGACGGGTTCATTGTTTAGCTAACAGGGTTCAGGAGTTAAAGGAGATACGTATGGCTCATAGTAGGAAAGGAGAACCAAGGAAGCAGGAACCCAAATATTGTGAAGAGTGGAAAGCAAAAGAAGATGTCTGGAAGATATTACAGAGAGGAAAGGTTGTGAGTTACATGGAACGACTTCATGGCTCAATACCCCATATCACAACGGCTTTTTTCAAAAATTAGACTGATGATAGGGTTACCTTGCATGGCATTACGATGAATCTCACTGAGGAATTCATAGTGGAGGTGATGGGACTTCCAATGGAGGGAATAAAATTTTCAAAGCAGACAAGCATTTCTAATGAGGCTTTTTGCAAATTCCCTAAAATGGATGCTGAGGAGCAGTAGCTGGAAAAAAGTGGAGATTTTTTTGAATTGGAGCAGATTAAGGGCATCTGGAAGGATGTATTATGTCGCATCTATGAGTACTTCATACTTGATGGAAGAAGAAAAAGAGTCCAAAAATTTCACTTTGTATTCCTCAATCACTTCAGACACAAGGTAAGAATCTCCTTTCCTTTTTATCTACATTTTTCCTTACTCCAAAGTCTATTCGCTCATAGGAAAAAGGAATCTCGTCCCATCCTACATGAGGGGTTAATTCTTATAATTGAAGGGCATTACAAGAATAAGGCCATTGTAAAGAATCCCTATTCAGGAAAATACAAGGACCTAAGGAGTAATAAGAAATAAATAGTAAAAGGGAATGAAAAAGCTAAATTCAAACTCCCAAGCGTCAATAACCAGACTACTGATGAGGAAACAGAGTGGGAAAGTTCTAAAAACACTGGGGAGGAGAGTATGGAAGAACAAGGAGGAATAGAAAGTGGGCAATCAAGTTCCAGTGAGGAAAAAGAAGTGCAAGAAAAGAATGAGAAAGGAGTCACTATAGAGGAAAAGTCCAAAAATAGCAACCATGAGTCTGAGGAAAACTAGCAAGTGTTTGAGGAAATGGATAAAGATCTAGATGATCCTACTATGGACCCTAATCTGATTAATGACAAGGAAAATCTAGTTTAGGTTGCTAACCAAATATTGGAAATGGGAGCTCAAGTAAAGGAAGTAACAAAAATGTAAGCCCTGCTAAAATAAAGGAACAGAAATGAATGGAAATGGAGGATTATATTGAAGAAATTAGAAGTAGTCCTAAAAAGAACATAGAAGATTGGAGCGATAAAAGGAAAAATGATGAACCTGCTAGATTGGCCAATTGTAAAGCTGATGCTACCCTTCAATTTGATTTATGGACGTATAAGGAGGAGATAATGGAAATCAAAAGGAAAATGGAAATAATGGAGGGTAAACAGGAGGCAGTTTGGAACAAAATCAATAACATGGAAAAGCAAATGAGGGATATTCCCATAAAACTCAAAGAGTATGAGAATAACCTAAGGGAACTCATAAAGGAAAGCATAATAAAGATGGAGGAGGTAACCTCTAGCATTTGTGATGCTGCTGTAAACATTGGAAAAAGAGCAAATGAGGAAATCAAAACTTTGGAGGGGCCTAACAAGAGAACTAGACAAAGCTCAAGAAAGAAAGCAATGCAAGAGGGATCTACGCAGGCGACTGCTACCATCCATGACACTATTGTGAAAGGTAAGGAAGCAGGGAAGATGATATTAGAACTAGAAGAATAGTTCTTAGTTCTTTTAGTTGGTTATGCTAGTTGGTTGTGTTTTTTGGTCTTAGTACTTGGTTTCTTAAACTTTTACTATGGAGTTTCCAAGTCTCTGTAAAACCTGGGGGCTATCTTTGGATGTTCATTTTTAGCTTTTGGTCTTTGTATCTTGGTTTTGTTACTTTGATGAAGTAGGCTTTAGGCTTGCCTGTGGACGTTTTTGTTTTATCTTTCTCCTTTTGTTTAGGGTTTTGGGGTCCCTTTAAAACCTGTTTTTACCTTAATATAAAACATCAAAAGAACCCTATATTCCCTTGAATACTCAAATTTAAATAATATTTAAACATTATAATCTGAAATATAATCATTCAAATAATAATACTAATCAAAATATGATGAAAAGTAATGTGGCTCAAAAGTCTATTAACTTAAAATGGTAATCATGCTTCTATCAAAAGGCTCAAACTCTAGATTAGACCATGAAATATTCATTATCCTTGAAGCAAAAAAATACACCTAAAATAATATGGCTTGATTAAATATTTGATTCATTCACTAAATCAACCTTGGTCCAAATATAATCATCAACGACACAACAATCACCTATGTTCTAAGGTTGAAACCATAAAAACAATAAATAATTCAAGATTATTTAATTATAAAAATGACTTCAAATAACTCAAAAATGTTCTAATTTTTATTCAAAAATACTATAATAGATAAATTTTATTTATAATAAAATATTAATTACTGTATGTGTAATTATACTATGATGTTTGAAATAATTATTACCAAGAATAATTGCATACATTGTCAAGACAACAGATTTAGACTTCACATCATAGCAAGACTATTCAAGGACTTCAGAGTACAATTTATGGAAATATAAATACATAAATAAAAATAAGTAAAGCATTTTAATTTACCTCTACAAACACATGACTAACTCTACAAACACATGCCTAACTTTTTTAACCCATATGGTACACTATTACAGTCAATGGAGTAAGATAAAGATATAAGAATTTTAGTCATCATAAGATCTCATAAATGTAAACACATTGCTAGGGTTAGATAAATATGTAAACATGATATTCAGACATATCCAAATGCATAAAATACATTAACAATTAAATGAATTCTACAATAGATATTAACAACTAATAATTAACAAACAAATTTATACTCTATGGGGTGTATGCAAGGTTCCCATTTTATTCTTTCCTTCCCCACTTGTCTCCATCTACACCATCCTATGTAATGATACCCTCCCTCAGTCATAGTCATGAAGGTTTAAATATATTATACACCTTATTACAAATTAATGATGGTTATATAATAATATGTGAAATTCATAATAAACTATTATACTAGTATATACTGCATAATCATGATTAAAATGTATCATAACAAATTACAACCAACTAACTATTAGTTAACTATCCTGATCACAAGAAACAAATACTTTCCATAATCAACATATAACTAATTATATTTAATTAACACATAAATTAAGTTTATCACTAACCATAAAATTAGTAATAATAGGTCTAAAGTAAAATCAAGATGTAATAGTGTTGGAGTGTTCTTGTTCACACTAGCTAGATATCCAAGTTATTTCTTAATTAGATAGGTTTGAGGTGTGTTCACACTAATTTGGGTGTTTGTTTATTTATTTCTTTAAAATTATTATTAGTATTTACATGTAAGTGAAAATATTATATTAGCATAATATTTATATTAAGACAAAATATTATTAAATAAAACAAACTCTTAGGCTTATTTAATAGGCACTCCCTTTGTAATCAAAAGATGTGAATTGTATAAAGGCATTTGAGGCATTAATATAAAAACTCTATTATGAATGATTATTATGTGTATATCATGTGTAAAATGAATTTATTAATGTTTTTTTTAATGGCATACAGGAGAGATCCTAAAGCTTTGAAAATGTTGGCTTATTTGATATTGTATCAAATCCCACTTTATGCAAGCATTTTTTAATGATCCATATAATGTGCATAAACCATTATTTTACAAGTTATTTGAATAATTATATTATTGTCTTTGTTTCAAGTCATAAATTTCTTTACTCCAAGAATAAAATGGAATAATACATATACCTATGTTTTAGAATCATATATGAGTTGCATATGATCAACCTTTGTAAGTGTAGATCATTCTTTGCATTTGATTAACCTACCATGTATTAGCCATGGCTATTTTATTTAAGAATAAATAATTATTGAGATGAATTCACAACCTAAACCAAGTACTAACCCTATGAAAACATGGACTACTTACATAATTGTTTGAGGTATGTCATCATTGATGTCAAAAGGATGATTTCAAAGGTAATGACAAAGTGGTAATGTCATAATGATGATGAGGTTGAACATGAAGTTGTACAAGGGAGGATTGGATGAATATGAGATAATATACCTATGGGATATTTTGAGTGCTTTGATTTCTTGTGGAGTTGAAATCAATTCATCAAAGCATTCATATGAGTGTATAGGTTCAAGTAGTCATCTTGACAATTAAATCTCAATGAGTAGATTGACGATGTCAACATTCACATGTGTGAAGTTTTCAAGAGAAATTTGATACATGGATGGATTTCCCTATGGGAGGAAATTTTGGTTCAATTTTAGGTTTGGACATTGAGCATAGAGAAATTTATAATAGTTAAAAGTTGGCCTCTCAAATAGAGCTCACTAAGTTTCTATACTTAGACAAATTTGCAAGAGGAGATCTAACGATGAGCATTGAAAAGATATAATGGTGAGAATTTAAAAGATATAATGGTGATAATTAATAATATCTAACATAAATATTATAATTTGATAGAAAAATATCCAACAATGAGTGTATGTTTATACAGATTAGGATCCAATAATGCATGTGAAGTCAATATGTCAAAGGTTCTTGAGATTGCATATGATGGTGGCATGTGTCTTAATCATGACGATTTAGTAGAGGATAAATGTAACATGGGTGTTATTTTATATTTAGATAGGTATTGAAATTATATTTAAATAATCAATCCTCAAAAGGCATGTGGAACTTTCAAGTGGTGCAAGGGTGGAGACTAAGAACAATCTGCTCAAAAGGCAAGTGAGGGTGCCAAGTGTCTTAATCACAATAGCAAAAATAAATGATTAACTATGAGAATTAGAGAGTTAAATTTATGAGTCTTTAAAGGATATAAATGGATCATACTTTATTAAGTTTCCAAGCAGCACAAGATGAATACATGTGTCTTTAATATTTGTATTTACCAGTGACCGTTGGTATTCAAAATTAACAAAGGAAAAACCAATGCTAAGTATTTTACTTATATATTTTGATATAAGAAAAATTTTAAGGTGATATAAAATGAAAATTTTTAAATTAATTTAAGTTTAATCCATAAAAGTTGATTAGAATATTTGAAAAATTTTATATTTTGAGCTCCAAAATTTATTATGTGTTTGTCTATGTTTTGCAAATGACTAGAAAGGATATCAGAGTTGTTATTGATAGCATTTTGATGTTTAAAGATGAAATATGTATTATTATATTTATATAATCAATTATTACCCTTTATGTATATTTTTGATGTTTGAACAATTCATATTTATTTTGAACAATTACATAGATGTTGATTGTGTTTGTTGACTACACTGGCTGATTGAGTTACCATGTTGCAGGAGTGAGTTAAAGGTGTTATAAGCATAATTAAAGAATAAAATGAGTATGGAAATATAAGTATATAAGTATTATGATAAAGTATTAGATCTCATGATATTCCCCTTATCAGATATATATATATATATATATATATATATATATATATATATATATATATTCAAAATATTATAATTATATTTTGACTATGAGTAACTAGCATGAGTGGTCATTTTGAGAGAGTTATTTTTAGTGCTTAGATCTTGTGTTTAAGTGTTTAAATAACATGGAGGTGTTCAATATTTCTTTAATGATTAACACATGGGATCTAATAATATTTATATTTGAAATATTTAAGTTTGATTTATAAGTTTGAGACTATATTTTCTATGTATGAAGCCCTAAAGAGCAAGGAGACCTAATTGGTAGGTTTAAGTGCTAAGTTGGTGTTCCAGGTGATAGGAACCCATATGATAATATATATATATATATATAATATCTATTTTAATCTTTTTTAAAAGCTTCAAGTGTCCCAAGGAGTTGAATTTATAACATATGAGTATGAAATCCTAATTGTTCTAGGTCTCACCAAGACCTAATGGTGGTTTGGGGCTAATGAGGTATTGGCCAAACTAAGGAGTGTGATGTTATTACATGTAAAATATATGAGGACATATTTAAAAGGTATAAAAACTATGGTAATAATCTTTGATAACTAATATGGGTTAGATGAGTGTATGGTATAAATATTAGGCATAACTGGCCTATTTTGTGTAGAGTTGTGGAAGTGTAGATTGAAGTGAAGGAAATAACCTTTGAAATAGAAGGTAAAAGTAATTGATGACCAAATTAGAGTGAAGAGGATCAATAATGTTTTTATGATCAAGTTGATGTAGCAGGACACATAGGTCATTGGACCTAATGAGCTTAGAAGAGGCAATTTGAGCAAGCTAGTCGTAGAGGTAACTTGAGAGATATTGGAGGTGAAGAGTGAAAAAAAAGGTGATCATAATAATTTTAAGAGAAAAAATATGTATTTTAGATGATATATTAAATTTGAATAAGTGGTCTCTTATTTATCTAGGGGGTTGGTTCTTCTTTAGAAGATAAAGCTTGCTAAAGGTCTAGTTGTGGGTACTCAGCTAGATAGGGGCAATAGCTCCTTATGGGATTGGTGTCTCACTAAACTAAGGGATGGTGTTCATTGATTAGTTTTTTTTGGTCTAAGTGTTGTATCATGTTATTATAGGATTGTATTTCTTCTTTTAAGATTTAGTGGGTTTTATCTTCCAAGAGGGTTTCCCAAATATATCATGTGTTTTGTGTTTAATCTTATTTTATCTTCCATGTTCATAATTATAAATGATGAGTATGGTTTATGATTGTATATGTTGAATGGTTAAGGGTTTAAAGGGTTTATAATTTTATTTAATATCTATCATCACTAATTCATCCCCCCCCCTCTCTTAGTGATTGTACCTCTAATAATTGGTATTAGAGGACTTTATTTGCAAGTTTAACCACTTGAAGATGATCCAAGGTAAAATATGACTAAGCAATTGAAGAAAGAGAATAAAGAGTTGAAGGATAAAGTATAGGTTACTTATTCATGTCTTAAATTAAGTGAAGAAAAGAGAATTCAATAAAAATCACTTTTTAAGAAGTATAGAGGTAAGATTAGTAGTATAATCAAGAAGCATAGAATAAGATCATGGCCTCAAGATTTAAGGATATTAAGTATGACTAAATCAAGATAAATAAGTAGATATAATAATTGAAGGCAATCTCAAAATTAAAATATGATAAAGATATTATCAAAATTATTGAGGATAAATTAGAGTTACTAATACTAATCTAAGTTTAAAAGAGGAAGAATGCAGACATCTCAAAACTTAGTTATAAGATAAAAATGCCAAGTTAAGTTCAAATCAAGGTCATCATGATGATTTGAAGTCTAATCTTGATTCTATAACTTTTATTGAAGATAAATAATGTATATTGAAAGATGACATGTTTAAAGAATTTAAGAGGGATATGGAGACCATACAACATCTCAAAATTCATTTAGAGGCTGCAATTTCAAGTATGAGAGCTAAAGAGGATGAGAGTGTTCAATTAATAGATTCATTGAAGGATGAGCATGAGTAATTTGTTGTTAGGGTAAATAAGACTAAGAAATATCAAGAGAGGTTAGCTCAAGATAAGAAGATGAAAAGATAGATTAAGCAACCAAACATTGTAAGGTATGAAAGTTCATGTTATGGTCATTATTTTTCATGTAAAATTTTTGATATACGGAAAGAAACTATAGAAAGGAAGAGCAACTGGTCATCTAGAGGTATGGATAATATAGTTTGCTATAATTTTCATGACATGGGACATATTTCTAGATTCTACCCTAGAATTCATGGGAAAATACTAACCCAGGTATGGAAACCTAAGATAGTTAATCTTGAGAATAATGAACCTAAGAGACAAGATGGTATGTTTACTAAGATTCATAATATTCATCAAGTAGAAGGTATGAATGATGCTATATGTTTTAGTTGTCATCAAGTTGGTCATATTCAAAGATATTATAAAATCAAGCTGTCAAGTCATAAGAAAGTGCACAAACATCCTAGAGAGCTCAATAAAGGTCAATATTTTGTATGGAAACCTAAATAAGTGAAAACCAAGAAAATTAATTCTATTGAGTTGAAAGATCAAGGTGGCTTACCTATTAAGTCAAAAGAGGAATCATATATGAAGAAGGTTCAGGAATGCCAAGAAAATTTGTCATCCATCCAAATGGGAAAGGAGAATCTAAATTGAGTTCAAGTTGAGCTCAAAGAAAAGACTAAGATGCTAATTGAGGCTAGTTATAAGGTGTGTATGGATACAAGTTTCATGTAAAGAACATCAATTGTCAATATCTAGTGATGGCATATGTCATGAATATTTGTTGTCCCTATGTATTATTAATTCATTCTTAAAAGAAAAGGAGAATAGTATAGTGGATGAGTAAGTTTCTTTAATTAAGTCTAAGAAAAAAAAGAACTATCATTTTTAGATGACCAAGGAGGAGAAGCAATATGAGGAGTTGTGGGAAACTCATAGTTTCACATTGTTATAGGATATTGTGGGTTAGGGTGTCTCTATCTAGGATTTAAGGACAGACTTGAAAAGAAAGAGGAAGAATTGTGGATGTCAGTTGAGATTTGGTTGATGTTATAAGACAAAAATATCATTTGAAGATGTGTTTTTCTAAGGGGTAGTTAACTCAATTAGCTTGAGTAGCTTGAATAATATGTGCATGATGTGAGGGGAAGCATATGTGAAGATGATTCATTCATAATATAAGTGTGAAGATGTCTGCTATAATTATGAATTTAATAAGATTGATATGATGACTTGACCAAACCAAGTCATGTGTTTTGACAAGTTTTTGAATCTTCATACATGGAAAAAGAGATCTTATGACTTATGTAGGTAGACAGGTCAGAGGATCAGATAATTCCAAGTTGAGATTGGTGTATGTCAAAGATGGAGCAATTGATTTATATAGATGAAAGTATGTAAGTGTCTTGAGCACTTAAATGTATATCTGAATACATACACGATGTTAAGGGGATCTTGGTGGTTATTTATTCCACTTTGTCATTAATGGAAAATGGGGAGAAATAAAAGAAGAGGTTTCCATAAATGACAAAGGGGGATATTGTTAGAGTTATATTATCATTGATGTCAAAAGGATGATGTCATGTTTTGATGTCAAAGGTAATGACAAAGTGGTAACGTCATAATGATGATGAGGTTGAGCATGAAGTTGTGTAAGGTAGGTTTGGATGGATATGAGATAACAGACCCTATGTGATGTTTTGAGTGCTTGGAGTGATTATGGAAGTGAAAATAATTCATCAAAGTAGTCATATGAGTGTCTAGGTTCAAGTAGTCATATTGACAATTAAAGATGAGCAAGCAGATTGATGGTGTTATAATTCTCATGTGTGAAGGTTTTAGGATCATTTTGATACATGGATGGATTCCCCTATGAGATTTTTTTATGTAGTTGAAATTTTAGGACTAGACATTGAGTGTAGCAAAAGTTATAATAGTGTAAAGCTATCATCTCAGAAAAAGTTCAGTAAGTTTCTATACTTAGCCAAATTTATAAGAGGAGATATAATAGTGAGCATTCAAAAGATCTATAAGTGAGAATTTAAAATATATAATTGTGATAATTCAAAATATATAATGATGAACATATAATATGATAGATTAAGATCCAATGGTGAGCATATATTTGTATACATTATGATCTAATGATGTGCATGAATTCAATATATCAAAGGTTCTTGAGATTGCACACACTAGTGATGTATGTCTCAATCATGATGATTTAACATAAGATCAGTGACACATGGGTATTCCTATATATGGATACATATCATGTGGTTTAAGTAAAATATTTCATGATCTAAAGGCATGTAGGACTTCCAAGTGGTGTAAGAGTGGGGACTGACAACAATATCCTCAGAAGGCATGTGAGGGTACCAAATGTCTTAATCATAGAAGCATAGATAAATAATAAATTTTGAGAATTAAAGATTTAAATTAAAGAGTCTCTCAATGAGATAAATATAGTGAATTTTATCATGTTTATACGGATCATAATATGAAGACACATGTCTACAATATTTGTATTTACTAGTGACAGTTGGTATTTGAAATTAATAATGGAAAACCAGTGTTGAGTATTTTGATTTTATATTTTGATCTAGGAATAATTTTAAGGTGATTTAAAATTAAAAGTTGTAAATTAATTAAAGATGAATCTATAAAATTTTATTATAATATTTGAATGTTTGTAAAATTATAGATATTGATATCTAAAATTGACTATGTGTTTGTCCATGTTTTGCAAGTGACCAAAGAAGGATATTTGAGTTTTTATTGATAGTATTTTGATGTTTCAAGATGAAATATTTATTGGATAGTGTTATATAATACATGGGAAAAATACATGTTTATTTTTTAGGTTTTAAAAGTCCATATTTAGTGTGAACAATTACTTAGAAGTTGATTGTATTTGTTGAATACACTAGCAGATTGAATGACCATATTACATGAGTGAGTTAAAGATTTTATAAGTAGAATTGAAGAATAAAATGAGTATGGATATCTTATATAAGTGTCTATAGTACTATTTTTAATTATTTTATGTCATTATATGTCCTTGATTAGATATGGAGATCTAAAAATGTATAACTATATTTTGATTGTGTGTGACTAGCCTGAGTGGTCATTTTGAGAGAGTTGTTTTTAGTACTTATAACTTGTGTTGAAGTGTCTAAATCACATCAAGGTTTTTAATAGTTCTTAAATTTTTAACCCATGTGATATAATAATATGGATATGTTAAATACTTGAGTGTTTTTTTTCATAAGTTTGAGACTATGTTTTCTATTTATGAAGCCCTAAAGATCGAGGAGACCTAATTAGTATGTTCAAGTGTTGAGTTGGTGTTACAAGTGGAATGAACCCATATGAGAGTGAGAAAGGGTACATTGGAGATAAGTTTTATTTTTTATAATATTAAAGTGGCCCAAGGATGTGAATTTGTAATGTACGAGTATGAAGGCCTAATTGTTTTAGGTCTCACCAAGACCCAATGGTGGTTTAGGGATAATGAGGTATTGGATGACCTAAGGAGTGTTTGGTTATTAAATTTAACATGTATTAGGACATATTTAAAATTTAAAAAAATTATGGTAAGCATCTTGGACAACCAAGATGGGTTAGATGAGTGTATAGTATAAATATTAGGCATAATTAGCCTATTTTGTGTAGAGTTGTGGAAGTGTGGATTCAAGTGAAGGAGATAACCTTTGAAAGATAAGGTAAAGGTAATTTAGGAGTAATAAAGAGTGAAGAGGATAATAAATTATTATATAATAAATTTGATTCAGGAGGAAACATAGGTCATTGGACCTAATGATCCTAAAAGAGGCAATTTGATCAAGTTAGTCTTAGAGGTAGCTTGAGAGTGATTAAATGTGAAGAATGCAGACAAAAGTGGTAATTATTAGTTGAAGATCATAAAAGGGTGTTTTAGATGATATATTCAAGGTATCTAATTGGGTTATTATTTTCCTAGGGGGTTGGTTCCTCCTTACAATATAAAGCTTGCTAAAGGTCTAGTTGTAATGGGTGCTCAACTAGATATGGGCAGTAGCTCCTTATAGGATTGGTGTCGCACTAAAGTAAGGGATGGGTATTCCTTGATTATTTGAAGTTTGTCTAAATGTTGGATCTGATTATTATATGACTATATTCCATCTTATAGGGTTCATTTGGTTTTTATCCCCTAAGAGGGTTTAATCTTGTTTTATCTTCCATGTTCATTGTTATGAATGATGTGTATGATTCATGGTTGTATGTGTTTAATGGTTAAGGGTTTAAAATGTTTCAAATTGGATTTAATATATATCATCTTTTATTCACCCCCCATCATAGTGATTATACTTTTAACAACAATGTCCTGCATATTATTTTTTTATCAATCAACTCACCTTATATGTATCCATCTAAATTGGCCTTCTTTCTATTTTTAAGTCACCTGGGACTACTCTACCAAAATAATAGACACCTAGAATGCCCATTCAAAAATTATTTTCATTTTAGATTTTAATCTTACTCAATGTAACAATGTAAATATAGATGACTAAATATTCCCCAAGTGTTTGAAACTAAACTTATCTTAGGCTCTACATTGTCTTCTTCCACATTGGATCGGTGAAGGAATCTAACCCTATAGTATAGATCACACATATCCAATGACTACATTTCCTACTCTATCTCTACGTTCATGATCCTTCCTTATTACTTAACCTTACCTATATTATTTGGCTTGGCTAAATCACTATTGACATTTACTTGATAAGGTATAGTCATTTTTCATTCATGACCCCCAATGTTTTTACATTTCTAACTACCCATCACTGATAAATAAAAATGTTTTTGTATTCAAATCATCACCTAGTAAGCTCCTATGAGTCACCTCCATATTGTTTATGGTTTCTTCAAATTAAATAAGGTGTGATTTATATTTTAAAATTCCAAAGATTTAAATTTTAAATAGTAGTTTATATATTATAATATTTGAATCACTTTATACCACAAGTGGTGGGGAGCATTTTTTTAAGGTGTTGAGTGGTTGAGATGTCTAGGGTTAGACCCCCTCCTCAACCACTTAATTTTTTTCTCAAAATTTATTTTTTTGAGAATTTTTTTTGATAAATGGGCGGTAATTGTAATATTTTGGTGGTGAAAAATATTTTCTAAAGGGGGGTATTTATTTTTCTATGTGGTGCCAAAAACATTAAAGGAGGAATTCTTTTATAGTGAGGAGGAGCCTTTTAATGAGGAAGCCATATTAAATCTTTTTTAAATAATATTTTTTAGATTGAAAGGTTTAAATTGAGGGGTGCATTTATTTTTTGGCACATATCTTCTATCTTCTCTTGTCAAAGACTAGAGGGTGAGGCCTAATCTAATAGGTAGTTTGATCCCCTCACAAGAACACTTATTTATTTTTATATTTTTACATAGAATCATTATAGGTGGAACTTGACATCTTTAGGGGATCTCTTTATTTCCATTATTAACTTTATTTTTTTATTTATTGTTGCTTGAATAGTGTGAATGCATTATCAAGTGAAGCTAATGTTTGTTTAGTTTTAGAAATATTTTCTCTTCCTGAGTGATTTTTGGGGTGAGGTCATTATTGCCTCAATTATGAATTAAATAATGGATTACCACTTATTGAAACCCCTAAACACCTCTAACTACAACGCATGGTGAAACAAATATGAAAATGTTTTTCAAGTTGAAAGGATTATGGTGAAAATTTTGAGGTGACATTGTAATTTTTATTTTAGAAGAATATAAGTCTTAGATTATGTGAATGCAAAAAGAGGCTCTTGACTTGATCAGCTTGAATGTTTCTAACATATTACATTTACACATTACATATGACACATCACAAAAGGAAGTTTATGGTAAATTTTTATCATTATTTGGGGAGGAAAATGATTCTTTTGGGCCTTATACAACCATTGATCCCTCAATTACTCTACCTTCTTATATTCTAATTCTTCCTCCATTTTTAGTGAAGATTTGATTTCCTAGGACTATGATTTTGTACCATATTTTTTTATGACACATAAGAGGAACACATACCTCTTTTTTTTACTCATACTGATGCACATTCTAATACTATGTTCATTACTCCTATTGTATCTTATATAAAGGCATTTATTCTAACATTATATGAATTGAATCATAAATTAATAAACTAGAATTTATTTATGAACTCCCTCATTCATATCAAGGGTTCCCCCATTCACTCCCTATAAAAAAAATTACTAGGATACAACATTAGAGTGATATGTTGGACATTCATTTCCCTATTTTTAGTCCATGGTCCTGAATATGGCATGCATTTGCTTGAGGTGAACTTTTATTCTGACCTAAGAAATTCACCCACGATCACTACTTGAGCACCTATTGACCCTAATTTGTAAGTATCTATGACTATTATTATATATGCTACCTCATTTTTTACACCTTATGGACATCCTACTATATATGCATCTATTTATTTATATGGTTCCTTTGAAAAACACACTATTTCCTTAAATTTTCACTTTCTTTACTCCATGTTTCATCTTGATATATGTCTTGGTATTTTTTTCATAAGCCATTATTGCTCCCATCAATTTGTTAAATGAGATTCTCACTATGAAATTGGTTGTGATGTAGATGTTGTATCTTCATTTTGATCATTTCATGATAAAAATCCATCCTTTGTTTACTACACTCTTCATGAGGACATTGAGCTACATATGAAATATGATACACCATCACTTAGGCTTAATCACCTTGGTTTATTCCCATCATGCATGTCTCTTGTATCTAATCCATTGTTGTAATTTGCACTTATTATGTCATCTTCTTCCATTCATGTTTATATGGGATGGTCTTTAGATCATTTTTTTTATCTTTTTAAGAATTCAATTAGATGATGTTACAAACATTCCTCCTCCAATTTTTAGCTTCTTATTATTTATTTCACTCTATGTGCCATTTGTCGCTCCCTTGGTAACTAAGATTTATTTTTTATATTTGTACATCAAATCTCTTACTTTCTTCTTAAGAGGCATATTGTACATATATTTTTAGTACCTTTTACATGTTGATAGTCTCCTTTAGCTTTATGGTGTATTTCATTATCCTTTTAAAGATTAGATAGTCTAGTGAATATCAGTGTCATCTTGTTAGTGTTTGGGTTTTTAGAACCCCACTAGGTTACAAAATGGTTACATAATGTTTTTTAAACACAAATGGTGCACTTATACCCTTATTAAAATATGTATAAAATTAATGTTTGTCTACTAAATGCATTTAAAGAAAAACCTGTAATAATAAATCAACTCATTGGTTATTTAATTGATCCATTTAGTTTACAAATAATCTATAACATATTTTAAGATGAATAAATCTTATGAAATGAATAGTGGAATAAATAAAGTATGCAAAACACTGATATAATCTACATTCCAACTTTAAATAAGTATGCATCCATTGTTATCATAATATTCATAATTAATTACAAATCTCATATCCATTGATGTGTTGAATATCCATAAAATAATAATGTGTTACATGTTAAATTTTAATACAAAGTCAAATATATAATATAGTATATACAATAGTATAAATGAGCCTCACAAAACACTAAATGATCCATGAATGTATCCATGAGTATGATACCAAATGGTTGAAACAATTGAATATAAAGAGAGCATCATCCAAGAGGTTTACTTCCAATGACATACCAATAGTCTCGCAAACACCTCCCCATTGAGACTAGCCATACCCTTCATAAAGGGGATAGTAATAATAAT